>JAQFVV010013495.1:45000-111929 GCA_028023455.1 Epiperipatus broadwayi | reverse complement strand
CTAACCCGGTTTTAAATTTATACATTATTTCTAAGGATTTATTTATAATCAATTAGTTGGAAATTTGCATTCTTTCCAACCCATTAACTAACCAATTAAGTTAGTTTATCCGCACTTGTGCCACTAATTTTTCTGGTTGTTGTTAAGGCAACCAAAATAAAAGCAACATATCTATTAATTTTCCAATATGATCTAAAATACCTTTCATATAATACAATTGTACATACAATTCTTTTAAGCTATGCCACGATTGTAATAATAACAATAATTGATCACTTATTAATTTAAAGAATAATTATAATAATATTAATCTCAGGGTTCTTTGTTTCATGTAAGGAAATGCTCGGCAGTATTGTGTTGTCGCATATGACCGGCATTCTGGTCGGCTATAGAAAACATTTATTTTCCTTAATTCAATGTGTCTTCATCTCTCATATCTACTGCTATATTATTTAAAGAGATGATAATTCTATTCAATAATGACGTATAATTTTGAATAACACAGCCTTTTTTTTTTTTTTTTTTTTTAGAATCTCAGTCAGAATAATAAAAAGACAAGGGTGCTTTTTGTGTCCTTCCATCATCCATGACAACACAATAATATAACTAAGATTTATTACTTAGACAATTTAACTAAATGGGAATGGATGTTTAGTCTTAAGTTTTCAACTCCATAAATAATTATCATTAAACTAAAGTATAATGATATATTCCGATCTGCTTAACTTTATTTATCTGGTATATTAAGTTTTTAAGAATTTGGAATGATTTCGGACTCAAGAAAAGGTTTTGCAAATATTGTGCAAACACTTATATTTAGCATATAAAAACAAAAAAATGAATCTACAACAAATTTTAACAAGACTATAATTTATTATTATCACAAAAAAAAATATATGAACATTTATTCAATAATCCCATAGTAATACAAAAATATAAAATATAACTGGCATTAATCTGTATACTCTTTTGGTTATGGACTAGAGGTTACTACTTCTCCTGTATGCAATCGCATGGATTGATCAACTAAAAATACATTTCATTACCAATACATTGTTTATTAAATTTTGGTAACCTTGTAGAAGCTTTTATTCAAAATTTGCAAAACGTAAAATATTAAATTTATTTCTAATACATTTACTTTATTTATGGTCTTTAATGGGATAACCTATTCTAATTATAGGCCAGCTATCAGAAGTTACACTTACCATCTTACATTTAACTTAATGCTAACTTATGTTATGATACAAATTCTATTCATACGTATAATTTTGAAATATGAGTATTATTTAATTAATAACCAGAGTTAAATATTGCATTTGAATATTCCTTCAGTAAATAAGCGTTTTAAATTACGCAATTTTAATTACTTTCTCCATTGATTTACTTGTCAAATACTAGCAATATTTAGCAGCACAATACAGATATCGACCCTAGTTACTAACGCACTATTTCTACTAAAGTGGATCTTGAGGAACTAACACCTCCAATATAACCTTTATCTTGCCCGAACTTTCAAAATTAAGCACAATAATCAACACCTTCCATGGTGGAGCTATCTTTATTTTCACATGAGGAATATGGAATAACCACGAAGGTTTGTAAAGTAATCTACTACATTAAAATATTTTGGTGGTTTGTTGCCTCTTACTTGGGCATACAACGAACACACACCAAATACAATCCTCTCCTGGGATTTAAACGAATGAAGCATACTAAATGCTAGATAAATTCTTGATCGTCCTATCTATGAGAATCGATCACTTGGCTATAAACATACCCGAACATTATATTTAAAATCTTCCTCTCATGGAAAACAAAGCTTTTGGGGAGATCATTTTTCATCCCACCAAATAAATACATTATAATTATTACCTATGCGAATATTAAGCATATACCAATGCTATATCTGGGCAGGATAAGTAAATACACTGATCATAATAAACTTATGTTACCGGGTATACTTTGATCAACATCTGAAATCAATGGACATCATAGAATAAAAGTATAATAATTTTAATTTTAATAAAGGAACATTCAAAAATAGTTGGTAGCATACTATCTTAAACTAAATAAAGTGGATGTGTTATTAAAGAATAACTGGGAATAAATTCCTTAATTAATATAGTATAAATTCGGTTCAAACTTTAAACAAGAAATATCTCGTTATAGCATTTTTTTTTAGTTACTTCTGATAATTTTCAATATTTATTTTACCCATTAAATATCTAAATATTTTTCTTTTACGTGCCTAACATACAATGTTTATATCTACAATGTTTATATCTACAATTGCATGTAATAATCAAAACATATTTTATAGAATTTTTTTTTTCGTGTTAAATATAAACTTAACCTATAATAATTATATTAAAACATACCTTTGTTATTACAAGGGTATTAAATATCACTTGACCATACAGACTTTAATCTATGTGATATAAAAAAAAATACATATCATTTATAACTTAGTTTTAAACAATCATTAATTAACAAGTGCATACTCTCTCATTAGAAAATGGTTTTCTGTTGAGCAATTGGTCCAGGTGAAGAGCTTTATCCAGTCGTATTTCACGAAGCAAGTTTAAAAACAATAAACGCATGGTATTATTTCCTTTAAATAAAAGTTTTCTCTTATTTTGTTCGTTTAATAAATTAGGTAAAGAAACATATAGCAGAATTGAAGATTAATTCTTACTTGAATTAAACTACTACAAATTTGGGATCCAAGAAAATAAATATTCAAACATAGACGAATATTTTATTATATATGATAAACACACACAATTGTTTTTTTTTTTTTTTTATTGACGATAGATATAATTATTAGCTAGCTTATTTATGGACGAAAATGCGCAATTTTCCGAGAGATTATTATTATAATAACTGCAGTCAATTTATGTGTATAGGAAGTTTTAATAATTCCAACTGATGTATAATACAATATATCATTTAATTTTATGATTAAGTCACTAAGAGATTTGGTTTTTGTTCATACTCTAGGAATTATAATTTCTAACAGTAACTTCTCCGTAAGAATGCACGCATATAATTTTCTTCTTATATTTACTTCAAGAAAGTTTTTCATTTTTTTTTTTTTTTTTTTAAAAATATACAAGTGTATAGTTTAATATTATGAGGATTATTATTTATTCTTATTATTATTTTTAGACAATTCTTGATGAATAAAAAAAACATATCTTAACGTATATAATTGCATTATTTGTAAAGGCAGACGAGATACACCAAAAAAAATGTATCTAGTTAATCTTCCTTTGCTTCTCAACATTTCTTTCAATTATTTTTTTTTTTTATACCAAGAAAATACCAATAAATGATACAAAGTTAATAAATAATTAATTCCTACTTGGAAATCACTTCTTTTCCTTAATTTAGACATAATAAAATTTTTCACAATCCCTTTAGTTAATTCTGTCATTTTTAACTTTAGCATGAGACAATAAATTTTTTAAGTATAAAAGGTCCTTAAATAGGTAGATGGCAAAGAAAATCAGGATATCTTATCAAAAGATTTTAGCCACACATTATATTATTAAAATTTTACTTTGATTACATTTATTTCTGCAAAATAAAATGAAAAAATTGAATTACCAAATTTCAGCACTGTTCCTTCCTTGAAAACTAAAAGCAGACTATATTTTTCTTCTTTTTTTTATTTTATTTTTACTTTAGCGACCTCTTCCAGAAAAATAATCATTTGATTATAACATAAACAAAAGAAAGGAAAAACCTATTACAATCATATAGTTTTAGTATTATTTACCTGGATTACAAAGTAATTTGACAATATAAAAATAATAATAAATACATTAAATTAACAATCAGTGATGTATAATTCTTTAAACATTATATATTTTCTTTTTTTTTTTTTTTTACAAAAAAAAAATTACCAGAAGTTATTGTGCTTTATGATAAGACACTCATCCACTCTCCCCTCTACCCATCCAAAAATCAATTACTGTTTAGCTTTTATACCATATTAATTTGCTCTAATTATTAATATCTCAATTAAATTATTCATGTTCTTTCTTTAAAAATGACATTGAGTTATTACATCTATTAGTTATTCACCCAAAACATGCCAAAGTGAGTGAATAGCATACTTTATTAATCAAATATTACTATTGTTATTTTATCTTTTTATTTCTTTAAAGAATAGCATTGTTTTCCTGCAGAAATAATGCCAAGTAAACCAAGTGTCAATAACACTAGGTTACAATATATATATATATATATATATATATATATATATATATATATATATATATATATATATATATATATATATATATATATATATATATATATATATATATATATATATTTGAATTATGTTTCACTGGACTAGCAATTAGATAATGAAGATAATAGGGTACCTTTTAATCTCACATCATTGTCTAAATAATAACCAAGTATACAACCTCTTTATAAGTTTACCAAATGGTAAAGTATTTCATATAATGTTTGGATCAAGAGAACAATATTATCAGATTTCAGTATGTTTATTATCAAATTTACAAAGTAATGTATTTATGTTATAATTGATATGTGGAATGTGGAAACTAGATTACGAATGCATGTAAGAACAACTCGAGACAAAGTTTTGAATAAATAAACAAAGCATTTATTTACATTTGCAACTAAAAGTGAATATAACCAATTCACATTGGACTGTTTGTCCTAATTTTTAAACTCACAAATACGTTTGCTAACCTGGGTTTGAAATCATTTTATTATATATTTTATCATTTATTGATTAGACATTTATGAACATAAGTTAACAAATAAAATAATGGCATCATATTCTGACTTCGAATATATTTACGCTATCTAACACATTTTTATTAGCAAACAACACTGAATAAATAAATATCATATTATGGGCACACATATATAAGTTGGAGAGATTACTATCAATTATTAAGATAAAACAGATCATTAAACTTGGCTGTCAAGAAAATAACTTAAATAGCTCAATTAAATAATCCCTTTAAACATCTACACTTTTCATATATTCAAAAAAAAAAAATCATTCTGATGATTTGATGATTTAAGACTTGCGGTAAATTAATATGATATGATTTAAAATATTTACTTCCTGATAACTAAATTTAACAGTATTATACTTTCATGTCTGCGAAATTATTTGCATTACGTGTGCGTCACATCTTATGCTATAATTAAAAACAAAATCATACATCTTATCAGTTTACTTATGAATTACTAATTCAGTATTACAATTTGGACAATGCTATAGACCAACCAACAAATATAACACTATTTCTGTTTTAATATTCCATAACAATTTAATCTTACTATTTATTTAACCACCAACTACATTACATATAGCTATGATTCTATGATAACACAAAAATAAACATTCAAGAGAAAAATTTAAGCGCATGAGGAATAAACAAGCTTCTTGGTTAACAAATCTAACAACAAATAATGAATCCCCACTTCCTTTGAGGTATACTATTGGCATGGAACTTATTCTCACCACCAGAATAAAAGGACATAAACTACTCAACTTCATAAAATATCTTTTTTTTTCATGTGTCATAGTTTCGGCCGGGACGCAAACCTGCTAACCTGGGACAACTGCTTGTAAGGCAGCCATGCTGACCTCTCGACCACCAATGCTTGACTAAAATATCATTTTTATAATGCATATGTATGCAATCTAGGAATATATTTCACTCATCGCAAATACTTGGATATAATAAGGGAGAGAATTCTCAATCCCAATCTACATAGAACATAATTACGAATAACTTTCTTTCTCATAGCTACTCTATACATTTCATTCTATACATTGAAAAATAAATATACATACACAGATATGACACTATATCTATCAATTCTTTTAGCATACAGCATTATCCAAAATTAACAGAAAGAAAAACAGTCATAAAACTAAATATTTACTAATTATATGAAATAAATGCATAAGATTGACACACATATGTATGAATAAGAGCCAGTAAATAAATTCAAATTATATAATACACAAATACTACGGTAAAGTAAATGGTAAACTGAAATTAAAACTTTTAGCTTATGACAAACTATTAGCTATTTTAAACTTTTGAATGGCAATAATTATTATCAACAAGGTTTTACCATTTCTGACACAATATTTCTTTCATACATGTGCTCCTCTGAAAGCCAAGTGCTCACTTTGAGACATATATATATATTTCTCTTCAATAAACCCATATAAAATGTATATATAACCTACAGAAGAAATCATATCTAAATAATAATTGTTTACCAGCATATTTGCAACTTGCAATACACTGATCCGAGAAGTTCTTGAAGTCAAGGACATAGCATGGATTAAATAAGCAAATAAATAATAAAATCTGTCTATCTATCTATGGTATATCAATAGCAACAAACAAAAAAAGTCACTCTTCTTCAAGTTAAAAAAAAAATTTACTTGCAAAGTTTCTTTTTTAATATAAAGTTTACTGAACGAACGCAAAGACAAGAATGATGATTCCAGATGAGTACATGTTAGTAAAAACATGAAAAAAAATTCCTATATGATAAAAATTCACAATTTAAATTTAATTCTGCAATCTCCAATGTTCTTAGCAATAGCTAATTGAGCTTGCTTATATGATATGTGAGTAATAAACATTTCATAATAATAATGGGGATATGGATAGATAGTTTCTGCTATGTATTTCTTTATATTATCATTTAATTAATTCTGGAAATATTTTAATTTAACAGTAACTTTAGTAGGTTTCCCAAAAGAAAATATCAGCTTGCCATAAAGTTTATAAATTATCACAAATATAATTATTTTGGTCCGCTGCTAATTAATTATTTACATAAAATCTACAGTTCCTTAAGTAATAATATTTTTGTTTTATAATAAAACCCCACACTGAGGAGAACAAAAAACATACAATATTAATGTCCTTTTACTTGACTTGAATATGTACCTATTAAACAAATACCAGTACTTAATTCATTATTTATAAGCCATGCATTCACTTCTTTAATAAAAAAAAAACATTTTTATAAGCATGAATAACAAACAAAGTTATCATTACGTAGTAGTTCAAAATATAGCACAATAAATTATACACACATCCTCTCATTTTAACTTAACTTTTATATAATCAGAATATAATTTAAACTGAGAGTCAATGATAGGTTTTGTTACATAGTTCTGCATAAATTTCCTTGAAAGATTATAAAGGTCACACAGTTTTTTTAAACAATTAGAAAGTTCACACAATTTCATTTTTTTCTTGTAATAGTAAAAGATATAAGCAAATGAGGTAGATTAAAGTTATCAGCATATATATACATTTTAAAGATGATAATGTTAATTTAACATTTAACTGAGTAAATAAAATGAGGGGGAAAAACCTTTTTTATATAATTTAGCTCAACATCCTTCCTTAAAGCTGTCTGGTAGCTAGAATTCCCCCACTGAACTCAATAAAGAAAATAATATTTAAAAATTCACACTTTGGAGTTCAACTGACTTGATTTCTGAAAGAGATTTTCAAAAAATGCACAAAGAAGAAGTGGCAGATAATGAATGACTGAATGAATAATCATTGAATTTCTATTACTAACTATTACTTAAATACATTTCTTTTTCATCAATCAAGAGATCATATTATCCTCCAAAGTAACATTTCTTTTTCATCAATCAAGAGATCATATTATCCTCCAAAGTAACATTTCTTATTCATCAATCAAGAGATCATATTATCCTCCAAAGGTTAGCTCCACCCTTTGCACTTAGTTAATTAGGGAATAAATATTCAAGAAATATTTGGATTTTCTAAATTAAATCAAATCAAATAAAAAATATAAATAAAAAAAATAACTTTTTACACTATTGAAATAAATGAATATTAATTAATCAGTAAAATAAAATGGTTGATAACATAATTTAATTTGTCAAATGATTCATCAAATGATTCACCAATCCAGATATCCATTAATCACTCAAAAATATATGTACTTCCAAAGTTATTAAAGATATTTGCTATAATTTTAAATTTTTTCTTATAAATGTAAGATTTTGTACTGTAATTAAATATGAAAATGAAATTGAAAGATGATACAGACATACATGCATACACATATGCTGCTATATAAATACTAAATTATCCTGACTAACATATGACTGATATGGATATGAGTTAGACATACTTTACTGACTATATTACTTATACATGGATGGGTGTGCCAATGAATAAACAGATCAGAAAAGCATCTAAACAAACAACAACCACTATTTTACAAATAAATAAAACAAATTTACATCAACCTAACTTGCATATCAACAATTCCTGTAATAATCTACCCCCGTTTCTTGCATTAAATACTTCATCAAATATAATAATAATAATAAATGCTTATAAAAATTCCCAACTAACATTCATAAGCAACTTACATGTAAGGTTTTAAACCATTAACAGAAAAATTTTAAAATTTTAGTGCTATTTCACTTTTTTTTAGTTAAATGCAGTTATTCACCACTGATGTAGTATACTTTAATTACTTGTGCCCATTCAGAAGGTCACAATATGAAGCCTGCAAAACAGGATATTTTATTGGTTACACACAAACCGTTCAATTCTACCAATCCTTCTTTGATTTATTATTCATTTGAACACATGTATATTCTGTATTCTATATAATTTGGTGCCATTTTAGAATGGAAAACTCAAGGGCAAAAGTTTGCTGATTTGATTCCAAGACTAGGAAATAAAAACATAATCTGTTTAATCAATTGAATGAAATTGTTGCTTTCAAACTGTTCCTTGATGTCAAACAACGCATGGATTTCCAAGCAAATGATCATGCAATTTTTCACTTATTTATTTATTTAAATGATGCACATTATTTAAAAACCAATCTCAATCAAAATATAAAACTATATTTTGTATCCCAGTATTAATTTTTGTTATATATATATAATTTTAATATTAAACAATAATTTCCTTGATTTTCTTTATCCTGATTAATGCTTTCACTATTTAAAAATAATACTTTTCAGTTTCGATTTTTTAACACTTCCTTTTAAAATTTACAAATTGCTTCTTAAACATATATAACTTAATTTGCTTTTATTTATTTTTATATGTTATTTATTTAATTATTATTTATTTATCGCTTAAAATTTAAAATGATGCACTATTACAGGCATAGATTGCTTTTAATATTTTTATTATCAGATCAGTTAATAAATTGGTTGGCCTACAGTAAAAGTAAGTCCATTATTTTTATTACGTAAACGGGTTGATTTTATATACTTTAGAATGACTGTGAGATAAACTTTTCAACACTTGAATCTTGATTCTTCTACGTGATTATATTAATAATTATGATTATAATTTGTAGCTATTGTAATATGTGTGCTTGTATATTTGTTGTATAAATGTTAATTGAGTAAAAAAAAAGAAATTTTTGTATATATATATATATAATAATAGATATGAAATGCTTTGATTTATTATATCTGAGTTGTTTTTAAAGCTAATATATAAGTTAAATTGGTCTTATGTATAATTTAATAGGTCTCTTATATTATTGTTTTTCCTGTCAAGAATTTGTTTCACCTGAACACTTGAAAAGCAATGGATTATCATTTTGCATTATGATAATATAAAGGCTATATAAGGAGATAGCCAAATTAATTAAGTAAAATAAAATCTTCATTCTAAAGCTGCTTCTACTTTTATTACATTTTAGATATGTTAAAGTTTTTTTTCATACATATCAAGGTCAATGCTTTATTGAAGCATTTTGATTTCGAATAGAAAAATATAGCTTTCATATCCACAAATACTACATTCCATTTAAAAGTCTGCAAAACTCATCGAAACTGTCTAAATTTATATTATTTTTACAAAGTATATCAGTTTTTATTTATATAAAGATTGTTCTGTTTTATATTTCTGAATTAAAAGAAATTATTTTCATTATACCTAAAATTTTAAGAATACTCATAATAAATGTCCTAGACAATCCTCATCTACAATAAATTCTCCTAAAATGAGAAATCATAGTACACAATATATGGCGTGTTTTTCTGGAGATTTAAGTAACGTTTTAACATCACGTGCCCAAGCTATGTTTAATTGGCTAAAGTAAGCGATTGTTTTGCTTTCCTCAACTGATAATTATTACAGGAACTTTTAGATTATAAGCCTCCAATCAGTTATACTAAAACTCTCAAGCCAAAGAAATTAAATGTTTCATTTGGAAAGATCCAAAACTTGTTCATATAAAATTTATAGAGGCTTTCTATTTATTCACAATGGGTGTTGTTGGCATATCTTAACATTTGGAAGTGTGATTTAATATATATATATATATCATTTTTCATTTGTAAAATACTTAAAATATAAAATTTTTGCACCAGTAAATGCTGTGGTAAAAAAAATGAACGAACTACATTTGAATGCAGGTCCAATCTTTGTTATCATTTCTCTTTTCTTTTCCATCACAAATACTGTAACAAGGAACTTCAATTCAAAATAATGAATCAATTGATTAAAGTTTGACACCAGGTAACAAATATGCTTATACATGTGTGTAAATGTTTTATTAAAATATGCATAGGGTTTAAATAAGTAAAATAGTTAGCTTTTACAGAAATTCATAATACATGTGATAAACTAACTTCACTGTTATGAGACAAACCATCAATGTCTTCCTATATTATAAACATAACATGCCTTTTCTAAAAATGATTGGTATTTCTTCTGAAATGCAAGTATTTTCATTAACATATGTGAGTTCTGCAGTAATTTTCCAAAAAATATTTTCAAAAAAAATTTTCAGGTAAAAAAATTTATCGTAACTATTCTAGTTTCAGTAAACTTTTATTAAAACCACATTCTATCCAACGTTTAAAAACTTTGGATTATTTATAGAAAAATCTAAAGTAATCACTTTTTTCCAACCTGCTTTGTGTTCACTTTTTGCCACATTCCATCAATAAAAACAATTATCTTTTTTTTTACTCCAGAGCCATCTACTGTAGTCTTGATTAATTAAATGACACTAAATTGTAGTGATTTTATATTCACATCTCCAGAATAGCTTCTGGTTTTCCCTTCATCAGTGATGACTTAGGATTCAAAATTTAATATACTTTTTTATTTAGTGGCCATCTTTAAATTTTTTTATGTTATTTAAGTTAATAGTCTGAAAATCACAAGGTTTCAAACTAAAGCCAAATTACTTTCACGTTCTAAAAGTAGGTTGAGAACATATGGTTTTTAAATTTGTAATTATTATTACAAAATAATTTTATAGATTTTATAAATTTATGTTGATGTGTTGTTTTAAAAATAAATTTGAGGATTATAAAAAGATTCATACAAAATCTGTACATACATCAAAAGTTATTTATAAAACCAAATTACTTTTACTAAGACAATAAAGTCAATTACTCAAAGCGTTAATAGGTTTATGAATGTAGATGATAACAATCAACCCTTAAGCTATCAACAAATTAACCTGTAGTCAAAGCAACATTCAATAGCAATAAAGGTGGAGCCACCTTTATCTATGGTCTGATATACTTATATAGACACTAACGACTTGACTAAGAATGTGAGATTAATAATACAAAAACGTTTGAACAAATCTCATTAATCAGGCATTAATCTCACATTCCTTGGTCAAGTTGCAATCTTTAGTGTCTATATAAATATATCAAACCGTACATAAAGGTGGCACTACCTTTATTGTTAATGAAGGTGCCTTGACAACAGATTAAGATTGTTGCTAGCTTAAGAATTGATTGTTACCAAATTACTTCTAAGAAAACATAAATATAGATATAAACAAAATGATGTTTAGTAAGCAATTTAACTAATATCAGAAAAAACAGAGACAATGCTTAAATGTTTTCATAATATGGCAGTTATTACTAAGTTATCCTCTCTGAGGTTTAGTATAGTGTGTTAATCAAAAGGTAAAATGTTCTGAAATAATTATTGGGTATGTTTCAAAAAATCTCAGCTCAATTAAATAAAACTACAGTAAAGTTCTGAACTATGCTAATCAAAATATATGACTTCAATTATATGCTATAGAAACAAACAAAAAACATTAAAATTCACAAATTTAATAAACTTTACTATAGTTGGGCAGCCAGAGTGCCATACATGATCACATTTATATAAATAAAATTGCTTAACCAGAAGATAATCAGCCTTCAACTAACAGTTATTAATTATGCCACTAACTCATTGATTTTAATAAACTAGAAAATGTTTTTATCTCAGAGCACTGTAAATGATCATGTTCATTAATAAAGCTTTTCAGTTTTATGTTAAAAACACATACATTTTATTTTTCCTTTTTATCCTCTCTGAATATGATGTGCAGTGTTTTGCCTAATAAAATATGTTTTAAGATTAATACTAAAAGTTTTACAAAATTTTAGAACATACTTAAAGTTAATACTAACTTAAAAACATTAAATCATTAGAGAGATCATAATTTTTTTATAAAGAGACTAGTCTATTATCTTTTTACATAAAAAAAAATATTGAAAAAAAAAGACTATCACCCAAAGTTTATTTATAGATTTTCTTATTTCATTTATTTATTTTATTTATTTCTTATTTCATTTATTTATTTATTTATTTATTTCATTTATTTATTTATTTATTTACAGTTTACATGAGGTTTTTTATTATTTTTATTATTTCATAGAATACATGAGTGAACATACACTAAATAAAATGTTATATAAAGAGCTGGCAAATAACCTCTTAACAAGCTTTTTGTTAAAAGCTTATTTATGAGCTCTTTATATAACATTTGTAATACAAGCTTGTTAAATTAGGTCATGTGACATATGACTTGATTTCTTTGTAACTTAATTAAATATATGTAATTCTGTTTGCTCAATTTATTATTAATAACTATATTTTTATTTTTTAAAAACTTTATCTATACTATAAATTTTAATTATATGTACATACGTTACATATAAAAAACGACTGTATTATATACATGTGTGTGATGAAAAATATGTATTCTAACCAAAGTTTATCAGAAAGCAAGAGCTATTATACACTGTATACATTTGTACATGAAAAGGGGAGGTACAAAATATATCATAGTTTTCTGATCCATATATATTGTAATCCACTAATATTATACTCAATCTCACATAACCTCTCAAGACTGAGCATAAAATTATTGTTTTTATTTTATAAAAAAAAAAAAAAGAATGTTTTTATTTGTATCAAATTTGAAAAAATAAAAACACAACAAAAATGAAATCTTGTAAAAACTTGTGTTAAGAATAAAAAATTAAATACATAAGTTTAATAAAGAATTGTAGAACAAATTATTTTTTAATATATTATTACTTGAAATACAGGCATTCTTTATATATCTAGAGCCTAAATGTAAATATAGAGGATTTGAACTCAGACTTTCAAACACCCTTCTAGTATCCACACTATCTCACACCACTGATACACATGACCACACACATGCAGAAAAAATAAATAATTACCAATATTCGTATTTCGTGCTGAACCAGCACTCATCCATTGGTCCAGATTATTATCTCCCACACATATATATAATCAGTGCTCAGTTTATATTTAGATGGAAAATCATCATACTTTAATGGACAGTCTTAAATCCACTCCAGCCTCCAACTCCCCAGCCATCCATACCATTGAAAATCTGATGATTATTGTAAATAATTATAAAAATAACAAGAAATAAAAATGGATTAACATTATAATTATAATCAAGTTTTAATAGATAAATAGGATTCCTTTCTAGAATAAAGTATTTGGAATTAAAAACGTATATACACGTTTGATAAGACTGTAATTGCAATAGAATAGTGGAGTTCTAAAAAAATAAAGAGAAATGGTTAGAGACTTTTGCTATAGACTTTGTTCAAAAATGAAAGAATCAAAATGAATAAATAAAGTTATCTATATAAAAAGCTTTGGAGTTCATAAGAAGTTCAAATACCAGATCTGAAATCACCAGAATCATTCCTGGGACCTTCCAATATCAAGCCAGATGGTCTATCAACTGTGCCAAACCATTCAGAGTAATTAACTATAGAAACAATTATCAAATATAATAAAAAAATATTTACTTCAAATAATTAGATTAGATTATTGTTTTAAAGGTCAAGAACTATAGAAAAGGAGCAAACTATAGTTAAAGAGATCAATTTAATCTATGGACTCTAGCCCCATATTGATACCCACTACTACTGGTTAAGATTGCATTATACTTTAACATAATTTTGCAATTACTGTACACCACACTACATGTTACTTATTCATGTTAATCTGGTACTTCTCTCTCAATAAAAATAACTCAGTACTAGATGGGGAGCTTAATTGACAATATATAAGCCAACTATCTGATGACAAACATAGGCTTACTCAGAAATACTTACCTACCAAAAATGTGTTGATGTCATCTGTATGTGAACTTCTAGTCTTAGTAATAAGCACCATATAACAAGGCCCTTTAAAGTTTGGGAGGAGAATATTATTGGCTAGTATAAGAAAGTATGTTACTATTTGAAAGGTAGAGCAAGTAATAGGAAACCACTCTAAGCAGATGATTCAGTATAGCATAAATAAATAATGTCTGGGAAATTATCTGACATTTAAGCATTCTAGTGGCATATTGAGCATTCAAGGATTTTATTCAATATGTTACTCAACAGAGAATCAATTTTGGAATATTTTACTGTTTGCCAATCTCACATTTTGCTGAACTGCTCAAGGCATAAGAATATCATAATCTACAGCGTAATAAATGAATGATTAAACATTTTAATTTATCTTCTCTATGTTCATTCTATAATGTGTCAGTATTATTATCATTATCATTAGCAACCATTCATGAGCAAGAAAGACTATTCTGATGCTAGAAGAAAGAAAAACTAAAAAAACCAAAAAAATATAATATTAAAGATGAGTTTTGAGATGATTTTAAAAAGACTAATCTGTGAATTATAAATAAATCAATATTACCTCATTCTGGGTTTTTTTAATCTCATTATTTAAAATATTGAGATGTTGATTTTTAACTTTTTTACAGTGAACTGTTTTTCTGAATTAGTAGATCGCCATTCTATTTTATTTTAAAATTACTATTGTAATCATTTGCATTTTCAGTAAAAAGATATATTAAACATTAATTAATTTATTATACTTTAGATGGAAATTAAAGTTAATAATGCTACGTTTATATGTTTGTAATAATAATGAAATCGCATTCCATTAAACTACATGCCTAAGCGAATTGTTTTTAATAAATTATTGAGTAAATATGCGCAATAAGATTTTAAGCTTAAACTTCCATTGTTGTTGCTATATGCAACATAGTCGGTTTCCGTCTAAGAAAGGATAATTTATTCTATGGACTAAAAATACTTGGTCATAGAATCTTACCTTGAGATTGATTTGCTTGCATTTGATGGAATAACTATTTTCTCTAGCATTGGTAGAATAATTTATATAATGTAAAAAGACTTTCCTTTGTCAAGAAATATAGCAAAAATATTTTTAGGAAATCTGTTACCATGTATTCCCTTCACATGTTCAACTCAATAAAATTGTGCTGTTTCAATATTATATTCACTATCGTTAAATCCAACTGCACAGTATTATGATCATGGCAGTTATCACGGCAGAAGTTTTACAATCTTTCAAAATATCCTTAAAATTTCCAGAGATCGAAGCTCTCTTTTTTAATACAAAATTTAATAACAATTTTAGGTTGTGTTCTGATCTGTGTTGTCAGCCACTTGATGGTGTTGATGCTAACCAAAAACACATTAATATAATGTTCCTGAGATAGTGATTCTCTATTAATATTGACTTCTTTTTTTGTTGTTGTTGTTTACAAATTTTACTTTATTTCATTTATAAATTATTTTTCCCAAATAATATTTTTGACAATGGGACAATAATAGTTGTTTTTTAATTTTTATTGACAAGACGGTCTTTTTTGGTGTATATTCAAATAGTAATTTGGGTTTTTTAAATAGTATTACTGTTTTTTAAAATTTGATTGACAATATTCAAGAAAGAACGGTTTTTTATGTATCTTTAAATAATAATTTACGTTACTTTTATTAGTTTACATTTGATTGACAACAATTAGTGGGAGGGATGTTTTTATGTATGATTAAATAATAATTTACGTTACTTTTATTTTACATTTGATTGACAACCAATTTTACTTTCTTTCGTTTATAAATTATTTTTCCCAAATAATATTTTTGACAATGAGACAATAATAGTTGTTTCTTAATTTTTATCGACAAGAACGTTTTTTTTGGTTTATGTTCAAATAGTAGTTTGGGTTATGTTTAAATAATATTTTACATTATTTTTATTGGTTTACATTTAATTGACAATAATTAGAAGAAGGGGTGGGTTGTTTTTGTGTATGTTAAATAATAATTTACGTTACTTTTATTCTACATTTGATTGACAACAATTATTGGGGGGTGTTTAAATAAAAATTTAAGTTACTTTTATTTTACATTTGACGAAGGCCATTTGGAATCCCTCAAACAAGCTCCCTTTACGAAGTGAACATTTCCATTGGCAAAAACGAGACTTACAAATGAAAGTCCTAAGATGTTTATGGACCTCAAGTCACATATATTCACCACACAAACATCTCTTTTTGTTCAGCAGGATGTTTTCCTGCTGTAGAAATGTTACAGCGCTGGCTTTCATGTCTGGCAATTCCCATATTTTCAAATTTTCTGTGTTCAAATTAGCCATATTCTTGGTCTCGGAAAATTACTCACTAAAACATGACTTAAAGTGTGATCATCAAAATATTGTACTACCCCACCCTAATAGAGAATTTAGGAGGCTTACAGCTTTATGAGAAACAATCATGACATTGTTAAAACTGTTAAAAGGTATCAGTACATCAATTCATATGAAAAAAAGCCCCAATGAAAATTTAAATAATTTTGACATGATGAACTTAACACACCCTCATATGATACTGTTACATAAAATACATAACACCGCATTATGATATAGTGAATAACACAAACAACTACAGCATTTTCCTCTGCTTTTGGCATAGAAAAAGCCACAGCATTAGCCACCAGCCAAGTTAACACTCTTTCTATGTTTTATCATAGAAAGAAGGTTAAACTCCGAGTTAACACTCTTTCTAGGATTTATTGTAGAAAAAAGGCTTAAATGCTTGGGTGTGGCCACGGAAATGGCATATTCCTAAAAATTAAGCTAGAAATAGTGCCATACAGCAGCTGACCTGATAGATCAGAACACAACTCAATTTTGTATAATTAATTTAATGTAGTTATATCATTGTGAAATACCCTATCTTTTAACCTATTAAAGGCAGCCACATATTGGTGACTATGTTGTATTTCCAATTTCACATCTTTTTTAGTAAAACACAACCAAGATATTTTATTAATTTATACTGTCGAGCTGATAATCAACTAAGCTAAATGTTGCTGAATACAACTTATTACTTTATTTTAGTTATTTATGAAAATGTAGAGACATTATTATGCTATAAATTTTCACACATATAAAGTATTTATATCCGACTTATTATTCTTATGAGAGCATATTAAGCTATGTGCAGTTTAGTTTGATTCAAGAGGAAAAGTGTTACATCATAGCTCAAATTAAACCTAGATTTTTACATGAAAAAGATGCTATCATATTTCAGTGTTTAATTCTTTAAGTTCATGAAGTCTTTAAATTAATATATACAATTGATTATGGGAGATGTTTGTTTATTTATGAACATTCAAAGATATTATATTTCAAACTTTCATGTACATATAGTATTTATATCTTATATATTATTTTTGTAAGACCTAGAGTATTAGGCTAAATATGGTCTATATTTGGTTTAAGGTAAGGTAGATCAATTCTATTGAAATTACTAGATCACATTGTTTTAGTATGCATTTTCTGTTCTAATTAGTTGTTGCATTGTTATATCATATATTAACTTTAAAGCATATTAGCCATGAGGCATTTGGTCCGAGAAATGTAAAAAAAATGCTGTAATTGTATTTTTTTAATTTCATTTGTAAAATTACTTATTGACATATTTTGCTTCTTTTTTCAATTTTTAAATTTGCATTGTTTTAAAATATTCATTTTTTAATTTTAAAAAAATCAAAAAAGACCAGTAACATCTAGTAGTGAGAAAATAAAAGTTTTAAACACTACATTTTTTTAATTGATGTATTCTCTTGTAATTGGGGTCCATACTATTTGTTGAGGTAATTTCAAGAATGTTTTTGCAATAACTAAAAACATTATTGAGTTTATTAAGATTTATGATTATTTTTGCACAATATTTGTATAATAATTCTTAAAAATCAAAAGTATACATCATTAGACTTTCATTTCATACATATTTATTTTATTTTTAAAGATAGAAAGTAATAACTTCTGATATAATGTTAGCAAAGAAAATCATGGTATCCTGATTACTCCCCCTCCCTGCACACACACACACCTTATGAAAATTTTGACTTATACATTATTCTGCCACAGTTAGAAAAGCAATTTTAATATATTAAAGCAGAATTTAAACAATGATTAATATTTCTCAAATCACATTTTAAGAACAAATTTTAATTAAAAAAGATTTTATTCATTTTCTGAAGTCACTCTGATCTGCTATATATTTAATAAAGAAGGCATCTTTGGTCATCATTACAATTTCATTTTTTTAATATTTGCAAATATAAATGTTTCGAATAGTTTTTATCTGCAAATATATATTATTATCAAATCAAGTTTAATTTATTAAATTCTGATATATAATAATGACTTAATACTAAAATCAAAAGTTGAAAGCTTATAAAAATTCTCATCAGGAAGAACAATTAAATCTGGTGATGGGAAGAAGGGTTAAATTTATAAAATATAAATATTATACTAACAAATTTGCTTTGGATTTTAAAGCTTATGTGTATATATATTATCACTATTATAAAATTTCCAAATTATAATTTATATTCAAGCTATATCTATCAATAGCCCCAAAGTTGGACAAGAAAAATCCAAAGACAAGACTGTACCTTCACCAATTAATCAAGTAAAATACAAAATAATGCTCTGGCTTAACTCTGATCTTAATATAGTAAGAAATAAGTATTAACAATATCTTAAGATAATTTCTATCACTAGACTAGCTCAAAATTTACTAATAATATATGGTTTGATTAAATACATAAATAATATACTTATAATAATCAGGAGACATTTGGTGAAAGGTATAGTTGTTGGACTACATTGAGAATAATTCCCTAAGAACATAATCTCAATGGCATAAGAACACTATCCCTTTTTTATTCAAATAGTAATATAAATTTATAGCATCCTTATGACTTTAAAATATTAGAAATAATCTAATATATGATACAAGATAAATTATAATCTCTGTTATAAAATATAATCATTGAAGGTTATTTTAATAAATTATTAACTTGATTTATAATATCCTGTAGCCAAGTATGATGAGGGATTTAACATCATCCTCAACTACACCTCAACAATAATAATAATAATAATAATAATAATAATAATAATAATAATAATAATAATAATAATAATAATAATAATAATAATAATAATAATAATAATAATAATAATAATAATAATAATAATAATAATAATAATAATAATAATAATAATAATAATAATAATAATAATAATAATAATAATAATAAAAAAATATATTTACTATTTAATAATCAGGTCAAAAATAATAATAATAATAAAGATGATGATAGTAGTAGTAGTAATAATAATAATAATAATCCAATTCTTTTATTTATCATATGGCATATTAAAAGTAAGGTATAAACTGAAATATGTGGCAATAGAAACTATATTTAATCTTATGGCAGCAATTTAAGTAATAGATTATGACTATAAAATAATATAATAATGTGATATTTCAGTATCACTTCTGAATAATAATTATCATTTAAATAAACCATTTTAATTTATGATGTGCAAAATATGTTATAAGTTCACTTTTGAATTCTGTGGATCGGGTCTTGTGGAAGTGAATAGATCAATAAATAACACTGACAAAAGTTTTTATAAAACAACTTTAACAAATTTATTCTAATTAACAAACTAACTTTATACAATCAATTTACAGTTTTTTATAAAAAAACTAACAAATATAATTCTAAAGTTAAAACAAAATATACACAAAAATTAAACAAAAAGAAAAGATTAGGTTATAGATTACCAATAGAAAAAATCATCAATATGTAAGCCTTCACTTCAGCTTATGAACTTTTATTTAGGCATATTTATCATGTATGAATATTCAAATTCTATCATTTACCTTACAAAATTATATTAGATTTATTACTAATTAGATGAATAAAGAAATATTATTTTTTTACTTCCAGTAAATATAAAATAAGATATTTTGTATAATATTTTTATCAATCAAAATATATTTTAGGTTCATTCTAGGTTAATAAAATATAAAGTAACAAAAACAATGTTTGTTCATGTACTAAAATAATTTGTTTGGTACCACTCTAAGTTTAATTATATGTTTCATGTTCAAAAAACATAAAATATAAAAATTAAGGAAAATATATAAGCATTTATAATACATTCCACATTCCTCATTCTGATGTTTCTTTGTAAAATATGTCATTATTTAAAAAATATTATTGATTTATGAAATTCAAAAAAATATCAAAAAACATTTGAAAATATATTAGCAATAGTTAGATTCTTTTATCATTTTCATCATCAGCATTAAACATTCAAGATCATTTGCATTTCTACTTAATTCAAAACCTATCTTGCCATTTATTTTAAAACAATTTATCATTCTAAGTTTATTCATTATTCTACTTTCAGAATACTAAATTTCGCAATGCATTACTAATGAAATTAAGATAGTGATATAATGTATAGGATATGAAGAAATAACTAAAGTAATGACTCAATAATATAATAATAAATTCACTAAATCACATGGAAAGCAGTGTGAAATATTACACGTACGATTCAGTCTAATACCCATAGAAAATAATGTCTTGGCTTTTTTGCAGTTACAGGTCATCAAAATACAAACAACTAGCATTGTCTCTGGAAATAAAATACAATAATACAGGACTTTGTTAACTGCATCTGTACAATATATACTTACAGTTTATAAAACATAGTGCTATATAAAATAAATGTCTTGGTTACATATGTTTAATTTAATAAGAATGATATATCGTAAATACTAGAAATTTTGCAAGCATCATTTATTCACATAGTAAAAAAGTAATTTAAAGTGATCAATTAGCATCTTCATGCTCTCATTCCTAAACACTTAAGATTTGCCCATACATGAACATTTGGGTCGAAAAGACAGATGGATTCATTCTATCTTTTCCCAAAAACTTTATCTTGTGATTGAAAAGTGAGAGTATTCATTTATATAGTTACATCTACAAAGCACATGTGCATTAGCTTATTGGCTTATTAATATTACAGTTTATAAAACATTGCATTATATAAAATAAATGACTTGTTTAAATATCTACTTTTATAAAATATAGGCCAATCTTTCTATCTTCTTTACATACCCTACAAATATTCACATCCAGGGATTCATTTTCTACTTCCCTATTCACTATTATCTAGAATTCCACATACATTTAAATAATCTACATTGCAAAATAACCTAAACGATCATTCCCAATAAGAAACAGAGCTAACATATAGATTTATCAAACTATGAATACTTTAAGAAATGGTTTCACACACTTAAGCTTAGCCACAAACATAAATGACTTTGATTAAAATATACTACTAATATTCATATATTTAAAGTAAATATAAGTGTTTACTTAGCAAAAATCATACAAAATTATGATAATTAATAAAGTTATAATGAACTTTATTATATAAGAAAAAAATATATATGCGTATTTTTATTTATAGCTTATATCAGAATCAAACGATCACAAAAGAAAAATAAAGGAGGCATTTTACATTAATGGAAACATCCATGCTATTAATAGGAAAGACACTTGCTTTGAAATCTCGAAGAAATGAGCTACGTAATACTAGCTTATTTGAATATTTGCATATATTTTATTATACATTTTATGAAGGCTATGAATGAGGCATGGATCCTCGAAAATGTTTAGCTGATAAATTTTAATATTTTATATCTTCTTTATTAACAATTATATATAAGTGTTTTTTGCTACTTATATCATTTAATAAAAAATCTGTGTGTTATTAATTCACACATCCATATATCTATTCATTCTTTCAGCATAATATAAATATTTAAATTCCAAGCAATTCTTAAAAATATATACCATATAATATTTAAAACAATTTAAATTACCTCTGTGATTAAAATATTATCACATTTTTAATGTCTTCTTGTCCAATTATATAATAATATAAAAAAATCATAAATTCCATTCACACAGCACTCGTTATAAATTATTATACTTTAAAAAAAATGTTTCCAAAGTTTTCAAAAAATTGTTAAATTATTTTAAAATTAAGATTATGGTAATCAAAACATCCATTAATCTTTTTGTACTTCGCTATTGCTGATGTTTTTCTTTGTATTACATGTCAACATAAATATATGATAAAATGATTATTACATATCAGAAAATAATAAATTTGACTTCATTTGATAGATATTTTTCTTTATTACTGAAATAAATTTTAAATCTTCATATTTTGTTTCTGTAAATATTAAAAAAATGAGATCACAAACAAAACAAAGACTTTACATGTCATTGTTTCTAGAAAGATTATTTTCAGTTTATGAAATCAATGAAATATTTTTTTAATTCTTGTTATTTTTAAGCATCAAAACAAATAATTATTTATTTCTCTTATATCTAATGAATTATGCTTTAAAAGTTTAAATTTTTTAGTATTTATCACAAAATTGAATATTTTCTTATATGAAATATAAAGTACTTGTTTACATAAAAACTAGATGTTTCTAATTTCCTTCAGGCCATATTTATTATAGCTGCTAATATAACATTATATTTTTGAAAATAAAGCATTTCAAGTCAAAATAAGTTATTAATAATTTATATTTCTTGATATCTAATAAATATATTGCAAATTATTTTTAAAAATATATCTAAAACCATAATAAATTCACAAATAATCAAGTTTTTGCATCATTGGATACTTCAATGACATAAAACACTAAACATTTTACAGTCTTGGCAACACCCAATGGCTGATCATGCCAAGGTGAGGCTTATGTCTATTGTAAGAGCAGGAATTTTAATTTTTGTGCCTTTTAGTGCAGAATTGGGGGGATTTATAATAAAATATACCATTTTACACACATTTTAACATATAATACTTATGAAAAAATTCACCAGGAGGTGAAATGGCCAAAAAATGGTTCTCTGTCATTCGAAGTATTAGTAGGTTAATGCAACTTATCTAATATAATCTTAAAGTAAGTTTTATTCTAATGTTAATATTCTTCCCTTTTTTAAAAAAAAAAATTAACACATAAAAACTAATAATAAAATTCAAAGTTATGTATTTCTTCTCAATTTCTGCTAATAAGTTTGGAGTTGTGTGGTTGCTAGGCAATAGTCATTGTTCAAAGTCTTTTTTCTTCCAACTCTCCTTCTTTCGGGTGCATAAAAACAACAATAAAAAAACAACTGCCGACTTTTTAAATATCTAAAAAAAATCATGAAAATCATTATCCATTCTGTTGTTAAAGGATATTTAAATATTTCTTACTGCAAATATTCTCCAGGATAACAATAATTTATTTAATATCACTTAGAATATTTATTTCAGGTAGGTAAATCCATTCCTTCCATGCATGTAACATCCAATTTCTTCAGCGATAGATGCATCATTCATGGTCATATTTATTAAACACATAATTCCAGAATAAATAGACATCTTTCCATTTAAAACTTATATTCTAATAAATCACAATAATACAGCAAATAAATGAATTCAGGTTTCTTTTTTAAAAATATTAAAAAGATTATTTATTCCTGATAAAAATATATTTTCTTCCATTAACCTTTTTTTTTCTTCTTTTAAAATATGGCAATTAAAATAGCAATTAGTCATATTTTAATGTTCACTTATTTTATATAGCACTTTTTTAGCAATTATATTTTTTATATAATTTATCCTCAAAATATCTTGTTTCACAAGTAAAAATATAAAATTCATTTTAAAGATAAATAATATGAAACTGTAATCATTCAAAGATAATGATATAAATATTACAGAAAGAACTATAAATTTTATAGTCATCTCCAATGGCTTTTAAAATTCACAAGTAAATTACATTTCCATCTTTTCCAATAATTTCTATTAAAATAATGTCTTTTAAAAGTTTTTAATTTTACAAATACATACATAGTCATTATATATAACATACCTCTAGATAATAATTGTATATAATTCTGAAGTACTCCACACAAAACAATATTTAAATGCTCATATAACATTAGCAAAACCATACTTCCATAAACTCTTCAGTTTTTCATCTCTTATCATCCCATACTCAAGACTATGCTTCATAACTTACAAATGAATTTCAATCAAGTTTCAGAATAGTTTACTGATAGAAAATTTAGTGGATGTATTCACACATATTGTTGAACTAAATATTAATTTTCTTTGTCATTTTGGCTTTTAAAAAAAATAATAGTATTTTAAAAAAATTGAGATAATTTACTATTAAGTTTTTTCCATATTACAAGCTATGGTAATATAACTTTAAGACACACTAACAACAATTTTTCAATCAATTATTTTACAACCAACACTAATTAATTACACACTGTATTTATACCCATTTCATAAAAAATATTTGATTGGACAAAGTAAAATCAAACAACAAACTAATTTACATATTACCCAATTAAGTAGTTTTAAAATTGGAAATAAAATAATGAGTCATCTTTTAAATAAAAAATATAAGAAATATTTAATTCACTAACTTATTTTATAACTCTATTTAACCAAGCAAAAAATTTTAAAATAATACATTTATTATTACTTTATTAATTTATTAAATTATAAGAAAATATTTAATTTATGGTAGCAATTTTAGTCTACATTATTAGTTTAAAATATCTTTAAAAACCAACTAAAATATTATTTTAAACATTATTTGATCATGTTCAAATGTCTCCACTTTATGAATAATTTTCCAAATTAATTAAAAACTTTCTCTGAATTCATGCAAGCATTACACACATAGTACCAGTCATATGATATGCTTTTCCAGACAAATGTTGCAATTGTTGAAACTTACTATCTGAAATAAATTTAAATGAATATTTAATTTTAAAAAAATAATAATACATAATATGAAATATTAAATATATTAATAAAATTTAGACTAGTAAATTTAAATTTTTATATAACAATAAATAAAACTGAAACATTTGGTACACCATAAAATATCAAAACTTTAATAAATAATTATTAAATGGTTTGAACTTATTTTAAAGATAAATTTAGTAATTTATTCAACTATATTTAATATAAATATTACCAAAATCACACTTTTCTTTATGTTTGCCGTAATATCATATAAATATAATTTATCCAAACTTCAAACACTTTTAGCAAACTTTATTTGTACATACACCTACGTTTCGACTGACCTGCAGTCTTCTTCAGAGTAAGCCTTACTCTGAAGAAGACTGCAGGTCAGTCGAAACGTAGGTGTATGTACAAATAAAGTTTGCTAAAAGTGTTTGAAGTTTGGATAAATTATATTTATATTTAATACTATATTGTAAATTAATGTTTTTCAAATATTTATTTAGCAGGATATTAAGCACATTTTTAAGTATAACTAACACCATTTATTTTAACCATAAAATATTAAATTATTCTTCTTTCTTTTTACAATTTTAACAATTAAAATAGTTTTAAAATATTCTTTAACTACTTATCATTCATTTTAAACAAGTTTAAGTCTCTTTAAATATTATTATTAGAATTATAACACTTATAATCATTCTAATTTAAAATTTTTAAAAAAATTGGCTTTTCTCAGCATATCTGGCCTTAACAAAAGGGTACAATATGTATTAGAATCAAACACTACATTCTAAAATTAATTCAGTATCTTATAATAACAAGATCTAACTATTAACATAAATAAAATAAGTCATTTTCTATAGATTTAGTCTTTTCATTCTTGTAATAATTATTATCAAGTCTATTTATTCTTATGTAAACACAAGTGACAGTAATATATTTTTGTTTGCTTTGGAAGTTAGACTTTGACATTATGAAAACTATGAGACTTTAATTAAATGCCATAAAAGTTGCTTATATATCATTTATTAAAATTTTCTTCCACTTCTTATTTGCATTGCTGAATTATATATAATATACACCATATACACCTTAAATGACACTCTACAATGCAGTTAACATATGATGTATTTTATTTCCTTACAGTTTCAATTGTCCAGAAGTCATCATCAGAGCTTTTAAAACTCAGTATTCTTTCTGTAGTGAGTTTTAAAATACTGAGTTTTAAAAGCTCTGATGATGACTGCTGGACAGTTGAAGCTGTAAGGAAATAAAATAAATCATATGTTAACCTGCATTGTGGAGTGTCATTTAAGGTTTATATGGTGTATTATATTATATATCATTTATTATGTACATTAAGATAGATCAGTATTTAATTACAGGTAATAGCATAAATACTGAAACTTACTGTCTGATGGCACTCTTTTTTGCCCAATTCGCATCAATATACCAATTCATGGGTTGTCTGTTTGTTTAATAATATTACGGTAAAAGATTTTTTTTTTCAACCAGTTTTTATTATTTTTTTGTCAGCAATGGTAAACCACCAAAGTTTTTTTTATTTTACCCAGGGTTTTTTTGTTTTTAATAAACAAATAATTTGTTTTTAGATAGTCTAGACATGTTGGTTTATTTGTAAATTAATGACTAACTGTTCATAGGTTTCTTTACATAATATTACTTATTGTAAAATAATGTTTTTTCCACACAGTTTTTTATTTATTATTATTATTTTAAGAAACAAACACTTTGTTTTTAGATGGTATAAGGGTATTGGTTTGCTTTTATTTATAAATAAATATTGTTTAATATAATGCATTCATAAACATTAAAATATAATATTTCAACATAAAATAAGCAATCATTAAAAATAACACAAATTATATTTAATTTAATTATTCACACTAATAATGATAATTCCTTGATACTGAACATTTATGTGTAGATATTTATAGCTTATAGTCTTTTCTTACATATACTTTGATATAGAATAACTACTAATTATTTCGTTCATTCAGATTCACATTTGCAATTGCATTTTTTAATTAATGTGGCCATTTACGAAAGTATGTGCACGCGTGTTATATTAAAGTTAATTACCTAGGTTTTCTGGACATTGATGAGGGAATTATTACCCACCATGTGGATTACTCCACTTCTTTTGTAGAGATGGAAATTCTTGGGATCAGGCTGGCTTCTTTCTTGCAGCTCACTTAGGTCGTATTCTTGCGGCTTCATGACAGGGAAGGTGAACCATCAGGCAGGCGCTATCTCTATTATTACTGCATGAGGAAGATGACTTTATACCCAAGGCAAGCATGGATTAACTGGCATCCCTTTGTGGCCCCCTAGCCCTGCATTCTCAGTGTTTCAACTTCTTGGTACATTTTTGTTCACAGCTCTCAAACTCTGTCTGTCAGCTCAGCAGACTCAAGAACAACTCTCCAATATGGCTACTTCTTATCAATTAACACTCTTTCTGTTTGTTTACACAAAATATGGTAATAAACTTTTTGTTGTTTTTATATGGTGGAGGGGGAGTTGGTTGTTTGCTTTTAATTTATCTTCTTTTTTTTGTTTGAGTTTTGATTTGCTGAAAGACTTCAACAATTCTGTACTTTTGAATAAACCAACACTTGGTTTTTAGAGGGTGGAGAGGAGATGAGTTGTTTTGATTTTAAATTGTCGTCTTTTTTGGGGGGGTTAATTTATTATGAGGCTTTTTTTTTTTTTCAAATATTTACGCTACAGAAAGCTTTATATGAAGTGAAAAGTTCTTCCTTAATTTTTTGGTCATTTAATTTTAAAAAAGACATAAACAGTTTGTTTTTAAAAAACACTTTTTTAAGCTGGGGGAGGTGGGGGGTGGGGAAGGTTTGTTTTGATTTTTAATTATCAACTTTTTTTTGGATTTTTTTTTTGAACATTTTATTATGTTACCACACAGTTCTTTATTATTATTTTATTTAATTTTGGTGGGGCCTTTTGAATAAACTCTTAATTTTGGTAAAATAAAATATTACCTACTTTAACTGTTAATGAAACTTATCAAATATTACCTACCTACTTTATAATCATGTGAACAACAAAAACAACAACAAGTTTCCCATAAAATAATTTATTGAATCAAAATTAAATAAAACTTTTATGAACCAAAACAAGTAAAAAAACAAAAACACCATTTTGGGGGGGGCATAAAAAACTGCAGCCAAAAGTAACATGCAAATAAAATAACAGGGAAGCCTCATATCTGTAAATAATGGGATTTTGGAGCCTTCAAACCAACTTCTCTTATGCAGACCTACATAGGTATGCTTGCAGGAGTTTCTCTTTCTGGGAAAACACAATATTGTGCATCTACTTGTGTGGCTGGCTGGAAATTCACTCAGCTTCGACCAATTTGGACAACTTGCAGATAACATTTTACAGTTCTTGCACGGATTCATGCATAAATGGACATTTGCACATGAAAATTGGAAAAAAACTCTGCTGAAAAGAAGAACCTTTTCAAGTTGTGTGCAGTTCAAAAGTGTAGGGAAGCATGTGTGATGACATGACAATTCTTAATCTGGAATATACTAATTCCTCTGTGCTTTCTAAAAAAATTCTGTCAATGAATTTTTGCACAGTTTCATCTCTTTCAAATATGGCCACCAACAAATCAGACCATAGCAAGAGTTCAAGAACACTCATTTGATGAATACTGTCACAATTCAATGGGCATAGTATTTTGTTACATAATCATAGAATACATCACTCTCAGGTGGCCTGTTATGGCTCAAAAAACACCTATTGTACTGTCAACCATAAGTTAAGGCTGCTAAAATGGTATATTGATGTGGGTTTTGTGAAAAACAATGCCATCAGATGCTAGGGTTCAGTATTCATACTATTACCTAATTACATAAACGAAAATGGACAAGTTATGTATTTGGTCTGTGTGTGTTTTAATTTGCATCACAAATATCTTACAAATAGTCGATGTAAGGAAAAGTTGATGGCTTTTTAAAAAGATGATCATTAGTAATTTTTATTAGTCATTCACTAGATTAGAGATTATGCATTTAATGAATAATATTTCTAAAGAGTAATTTTCACTACACCACTCTTATCCAAAATAGGGACTGGTTTTTTTCTAGTTTTAAAACCAGTCCCCATCTTGCATGAGAGTGGTGTAGTGAAAACTACACTATAAATGAACAATAGTTTTAATTAAGATACTTTTGTTTATTCAACAACAAAAGCTATTACCTAAGTAAAGTGAAAGGTAATAAATATCACATTTACTATAGAATGTTTTAGCAATTTTCTAAAATTTATGTCAATAATATCATTTCATTTCTTTTTTTTTCTTTTATCTCCGATATTATAGTATTTGAAGGCGATACTGCTGATTTAAATTTTAAATGTAATTTTTTTAATCCCAATGATACTACACTAAGAGTGACTTTTGATTCGGACATCATCTGGTCGCTAAACAATGATTCTGACTCGTCGAAAAAGAATATTACTGGACAGTTTGATTCTGAGAATTGTTTCCTCTTGAGCATTAAAAATGTAAGCCTCATTAGTATGGGAGAATACAAAGCCAAAAGTGATAGTAAATTTGTTACCCTAATGCTAAATGTTACACGTAAGTCTTATTTGTGACATATAATTAATAGAATAAACCACTTTCTTTTTTAGGCTATGAATAAATGGTCTGAGGAGGCAAGTCGCTTACTCCATTAATTACATATGCATTGATCAACCCTAATTTAATGTTTGTGTATATGGGGTGTGCCTGTGAGTGGATATCTATAAAAACTTAATTTTTTTAACAATATATTTTCTACAAATATTAAAAATTAACAAATCTATGCAAATCTTTTTTCTTTCTTGTATTTATGATCATCTTTATTCATTTTCTTTTATTTACTTTGTTTGATTTGTTATTGTTTTTTTTTTTCAAATTGACCATACACATTAATTTATTTTTATTTCCTTATTTGTTTTTTTATTTGTTTATACATATAAATGCTATTGTTGTTTTTTTTTTCACTTTTATCTCGCAATTTTCTTTTCCCTCACTCTTTTTTTTATTTTTTATATTTTTTATTTGTAACATTTGTTTTTACTTTTTTACTTTTCTTTTTTTTAAGTCCTTCCTTCCTACTTTTAGATATTTATTAATCAGTATTTGATTTTCACCCCACCCTCAATATGCTTTGCTTCTTTATTTCATTATTTCTTTATGTATTTTTACACATTATTTTTTCTTTATTATCTCATAATTCATTTTCAAAGCGTAAATCTTTTTTTTTCAATTACTGTTTTGATTTTTTTCTTAAGCTTTTTCTTAAATTTTATTTTTAGTTTTTATTATTTTATTTTTATTTAACATTTTGATTACGTTGGTTTCGTGTATGTCTGTGTATTTGCTTTACTTCTGCCTTTTTTTAAAGACTTATAGACATTACATATCACACCTTCCTAATTCCATATAAGAAACTATTTTTCTCATTCTGAATCTTTCTTCCATTATTTTTTACTCTTTGTGTCCACATTTTATTGCAATTATTTTTCCACCTTTCTTTTATTTTTATTTGTTTTAAGATGTCTTTTTTATTATTATTTATACTATTAAAGCTTTATCTATCCCCCCCCCCCAGTCTTTTTTTTTTTTGCTATTTAAACATTAATTAATAAACTCCAATTAAAAATCAATATTTAGATATTTTAAGCACTTAATTCGAACTTCATTGAATAAACATTAAAAAAACAACACAAATAAAAATGAAAAATTTATTTCTTATTATAAGGGACTTTATCAGACTATTCAAATGATCATTATCGTCATTCATAATGGTCAACCATTATCAAGCGATTGCAGGATAAAGGCCTATTTAAGTTCAATCCCTCTTCCCTGATTTCAAGCCTCTCTTTTTCACATCACCCCTACACCCTTTCTTATTTCATCAATCTCATATGTGGTCTCTTACTGGATCGTTTACAATTTCTTGGATCCAGTTTAAGATTTCAATTGTCCATCTATTATCATCTCTTCTAGTAATATGTCCAGCCCAACTCCACTTCAGTGTTTTAATTCTTTCACGATGTCAGTAACACCTGTTTGTTCTCTTACTCATGTATTTCATTTTGATATCTTCTTGTCACACCTAACATGCATCTCTCCATATGCCTTTGAGTGGTCTGAAATCTCTGTATTGCTCTTCTATTAAGTGTCAAAGTCTCAGATCTACAAATAAGTACTTGTTAAACACATTTATTAAAAATCTTTTTTTTCAAATACATAGGTATGTTTCCTTTTGATATTAAGCTATTTCTATCAAAAGCACTCAAATCTAGTTTAATTCTATGATTAATTTCATCCATTATGTTTCCATCTGTAGTAATAATCTGATAAGGTATTTGTAGTTGTTAACTTCTAATTCATCATAATCATTACTTTAGTCATTTTAACATTTATCTTTAGTCCACTCTTGCAATATTTCCTGAAGTTCGGAAGTATTATTTGCAAAAACAACTACATCATTTATAAAATCTAAATGACTTAAATAATCTCTATTTATTTTTATTTCTTTAGCTTCCCATTTTAATTCACAAAATATTTCTTGTCACACTGTTGTAAAAAATAATCTGATTATTGCTGTTGTATTTTTATAAATATTCTTCAGAATATGACCATGTCATGGCTCCATACCTTGATGATCCAAAGGTTTTTATCACTGAAGAAATGATTATAGAATCAAATGCCTTTTCATAATCTACAAATCCAAAGCATAATGGCAACTCATATTCATTGGTCCTTTTTTAACTTCTCTCCGTATTTGAATATGATCTACTGTATAAAAACCACTTTTAAATCCAGATTGCTATTTTGGTTGGTTCTCTGTAGATGAAGTGTAATTATGGTAAAAATTTTGTATAAAACTAATAAAAGATTGATAGGTCTGTAATTTCTAATATTATCTTTATCACTTTTTTAAATATTAATATTAATACTGAATTATTTCAATCAATTGGCACATCTTTATTATTTAAACATTTGATATATAACTTTCCCAAAAAAAATGTCTATTTCTTCATCTGCTTCTTTTAACATATTGATTATAATTCCATCATTACTTGGAGCTTTTCCCTTCGTTATAAATTTAATTCCATGTGTCACTTCTCAATTTAACATCCTGGGCAATTCAAAAGATGTAATAGATGTAAGAGGTACTTGTTCTTTATTGCTATATAATTCTTCATAGAACTTTTCTACTCATTTCATGATGTCATCTCTCTTTTTAGTAATAATTTCATCTTTTTTATTGCAGATATTATATTAGTTTCCTACCAATACAAATGTTGTTTTACACTCTTGCGAGTTTTATTCTCTTCTACAGCTTTTTTTGCTAGTTCACAATTATATTTTCTTATATCATTATCAACTGTTTTTCATACAATTTTACAAAATTCGAGATTTCAATCCTTCTTAATGCATCATTTTTATGTCTTCATATTTCTTCTTTTCTTCATAAATTCTCTAGTATCATCAAATATTTTATTGGTCAATTGCTTTGCAATTTTTAAAAGTGCATCAGTTATTTTTCTATTAATTTCTTTCAACATCTACTAATAGTTGAAAATAACTTGCAAATTCTAATTTAAATTCATTAGAATGTTTTTGAAGATTAGGAATATCAACTGCAAATATTGTTTTCGTTAATAATTTTTGTATTTCTAGTTTTGCATTAACACATGTCTTGCATCTTACTAATCGATGATCACTTACTGTGTTGAATTTATTAAGTATGTATTATCTGTTAGGCAAAATATAATCCAATTCTGCTGTACCTTCATTTGAATTCTTCCATGTTCATTTCCTGCTAACATTCTTTTCAAAAAAAGAATTTATAATATAAAGTTTTTCTTTTTCTGCAAACTCCACAAATCTCTTTTATTTCTATACCATAACGAAGTTTATCTACAGCACTTTCATTTTCCATTTGTTTACAATTTCTAGCAATAGTCTTCTATAACAATTTTAAAATATTGTTTAATCTGATCAAAAGCCTTTTGTACATAAATATAAAAATCTTCTACTACTTTAACACTATGAGAACCTGTTGGGCATAAGACTGAATTATCTGCATTTAGTATTCTTAGTTGATTAACTAATCTTGCCACTTTGTCTGATACACCATCAATTTCCATAATGTTGTAAACATATAAATAGTTTTTACAGTGAATTAATTATTTAATATGAATATCCTTTAAGTTAACAAAATAATTTTTTAAGTTTTTTTTCTTTTTTACATCTTACCTTAATTTTCAGTAACACAATATTGAAGAATCTAGAATCGCAATTTTCAGAAATAGGCTACTTTATATAAGTTTTCCAGAAAACGTTAAATGTGTTTAAAATATGTATCTCAGGCGGTTATAACTTTTTGGTCCCCATGTCTCTTAGGCTTTTAGTCAATTAACCATGCAGTTGGAGAGTGAACCATGCAATATGCAGGATGTGAAGATGCATCCAAAGTGAGCTTCAAGAGTGTGCACATCTGGCAATTTCATTAGCTATCTTGAATCTTAATCACACATTTTGAGCTAGTGAACTTTGCAATAAGAAAAGTGTTTATGCAAATATGACAGTTTTTATGTCCAAAAAGATATATGAAATGTTGCTTATATGGCTGACAGACAGTACCAACATGGAATAGCTCAGAAAAAGTTGATAACTATTTTTGAAATATATTAATAGCACATGGTACTTATTAAACATACTTCCTGGGCAAGCTTCCCAAAGTTCTCAGAGAGTAAGAGTTGCCCAGTTTGGAAATCCCTGTTATATCTTAATTCAACTCAACTAAATTAAGTGCCTATTAATGATTGCTGATTACTTTGATTGCACTTTTTATAGGTAATGTATTAATGATTTTTTCAAATGTCAGGGTAAATTGCAAATAAACAATAATCATTATATAATCAAGAGCATCTTCTATTAACATTCATTATAAGATGTTGGACCAATAAAGATTTGTTTTCAATACAAACAGTGTATTCTGATTTTATTTTTTTCTCTTCCTTTTATTTCCTTATAATTTTTTTTTTGTCTTTTATTACTGGAATGAACTACCATAAAATCCATCATTTTAGCAAAAGGAGTAACAATAAAATTGTACATTTGGTTAGCTGCTTCTAAACTTTAATTATACATACATCAATTCTGATTCAAGCTTTTAATCTTTATTGTCAGTATCAACAATGAGAAAGCATGCTGAGAATAGGCATGAAAGTCTGCAAGATCTTAGTTATGATCTTGCATGAGGCAATTTGGTTATTGATTAATTTCTTATAGAACTACCTTTGGAATAAAGGTTTTACATGGAAAATATTGTATATGTAGTAAGCTAAGTGTTGTTCTGCTGTATCTGGGAAGATTTTTAAAAAATGTTTATTAAAATGATATTTCATAAAATATGCATACTGGGTGGATTTTGATAAATATGTCATTAAGAATACACTAGTGGTTAATGAAGAGAATAAGAGTAAAGTCAAATATTTTTAAATGCTTTTATATGAACTTGTCTTATCTGTGTTTCTATTAGTATGTTTACATTTTTATCTGTATTTCTGTTGGGATACCCACATTTTTGAAATTTTAACTATGAAAAATTGTGTTACCATTTAAAACTCAAATTCACATTCTTACACTTTCCAAGAAAGCCAATGGAAATATTATGCTTGTAGAATAAAATTTTGTTAATATTGATTTAACTCATAATTAATTAAAAGTAAATATTTTTTACTAAAATCTTCTGAAATAATTAATATTATATATATATGTGTGTGTGTATGTGTGTGTGTGTGTGTTGTGAAAGAAATAATAAATGTAAAAAAGGTTATAGAATTATATGTTTTCATTTCCAAACTCAAAATAAAGATATAGAGCTATCAAAATTGTTGACAACAGGTGCTCTCTTGAGAAGAAAGTAAGAAACATAATAAAACTGAGACTGATAAAATTTATTTTATTTAAATTGAAATTACATCTTTTATTTATAATTAAAAATTAAAAAATAAAATAATATTAAACAGCTGTCTAAAAAGTAGAAAATAACAAAGTAATCTGACTAACAAAGTAATCCCACTAAAAAACATTGTTATTTCATAAAAGCATTTGAGGCCATAAAAATCAAAAAGGCCTTAAATGCTTTTATAAAGTAACACAACATGTTTTTAATTGGATTACTTTATTTTCTATTTTTTAGACAGCTATTTACATATAAGTATTATTTTTTTTAAAAAATTATATTATTTTATTTTTAATTATATTGTACATAAAATGTAAAACTTTGGCTAATGAACTGAAATTAGGAGATTACTGTTATAGCTTTGGTGAAGATCATTTTCTAGAGAAAGGAAGAGTAAATGAGTAACTAAATGGTTATAACTTTTTAAAAAAAAAAAAATCATCAAGTGACAAAGACTGCATGGTATTCAGTTTATTTTTGGCCCTAACTGGTATCTTCTACTTTTGGAATTCTTAGGTTTATTAATGAAAGAGAAAGGTCTTTAAAAATTATTTTACTTACAGAGCTTATGGTCAAGCATTAGATGTACTGTTTAGAGAAAGAGAAGTTATGGTTTTTGAATCATATTATGCATCAAGATTATTTTAATTTTTAGAGACTTTAAAAACAATTAATATAATGCTTAATTTATTGTAAATAAATAATAGTGGAATATGTGGACTTAAATCATCTGCTTTTATTGAATTATCATATAATGCATAGATTGTATATCATACATATTTTATTTATCCAGAAAAATCTCTGTGCAAAAATAATGTACATTCACATTCAAAATAATTCATCTTACACTTTGATGTGATTTACAATATGTTCCAGTGAGAATGTGGTTGGCCTTCTTTTTGCCTGAAGTGTTATCTCTGAATTGAAGCACACATTACATAACCAACCACATGCTATTTGCCACAAAATATTTAAGGCACTAGCTTGTCTGGATCATGACTTATGACATGAAATGTGCCAGTGTGTTTCAGAATATTTTATTTTCTTCTACTACTTTATCTAATCTGTCATATAATTCTTTCTTAGTTTACTCCATTTGCTCCATTATTTTATTTAATAAGTTCATTATATCATTATTTTTTATCTTGTTCTGTTCTATCTTACTTTCATCTGCCTGTCCTTCAATTTCACTTTGTGAATTTTCTACCCCCATTTTTTTTAATCATATCTGCATTTAATCCATCTTTATTTTCTCTACTAATGGTTTGTGCTTATTTACTATTCTGCTTTATTTGAATTCGAATGAAGGGTCCTTCTGACTTTGAACACTTTGGTCTCCTATACTTTCCTGTCTAATTTGTCTAAAACCCCTACCATAATAATAAACAAAAAAAAAATATTTATTTATTTGCCTGAATTTCTCTGCTCTTTCCTTTTTATTTATATTTCAATCTCATTATTATTTATTATTTATTATATTTTTATTCTATTGTTATTATATTTACTTTGGACATCTCCCTTTTTACACTGCTCACCAACTATTTTTATGTACTTTTTCTTTAATTATGCATATTAGGCAATTATAGTAATTGGGTCATTGAACAGAATTATTTATCTAGTTGGGTGATTTATGGCACATGGGCAACCATATTGGATGGCATTTCTAATGGTCAAAGGGAAATTCTTCTCCTTTACATATGCTTTTTTTTTTCAAATTTGATTTTATTCGATTTTGAAACTTTTATTGATCTTATACTTACTTTCCTGATCCCAATAGCTTCCACTACAGATGTAGTCTCACATACTTACTAATTATTTATAAAGTTAAACTATTTTGACAATCCTTTGATCATACACTTAAGCAGAAGGATAGAATATTACTGATAGATTAACTATCAATCATACTTATGATCAGAATGAGATTGCACAAATGTACACATCTTAATCATTTTTCCTGATCACAGCATCTTTCCATAACTGCTGAGACTATGCCAATCCTCCAAAGGCAATTTACTTTTTTCAAGATAAATATAAAGTGTCATCTGGCCATATAAACTTTATATAACCGGAATGTCCCAGACAAAAGGCATAGTGGAACCCAGCACTTGGAAAATAACCTAGACTAGCTCCAACACTATGAGACAGGGAACCAAGGTCATAAATCAAGAAAACATATCAAACTTCCCCAAATTTTTAAATCATGGAGATGCAGGTAAATGAAAGAGACAAAACCAAGTAATCTTGAGCAAATATTTTTTATTCCTTTATACAAGTACCCAAGTATATTAATATTTCTATTACATATATATTTAACACCAACAAAAAAACATATAATAATAACTAATAAACAAAAAATAAATATGGTTTAGTTAGATCTAATTTATCACACATACTTCTTCAATTATGTAATTCCAACATTGGTAATCTCAATAGTCCTTCCTTAATATTAGTTCATTTATTCCTAATAATGTCTAGACATTTATCGATAAAGTTCAATATGTTTACCTAGATTTTAACTTGAATGTGACATTATATATATATTTGTGATTTTTTGGGGATAATAATCCCTTCACAGTCCATGGGCCTCTAAGTTCATGATGCTCCTTTCATTCTTTATGGCTGGCCAGGTGGTCATCAGCTTTGGTTTCTTTTTCATTTTCCAGAACTTCAGAACAGCAATAGGAGAAACTATAAGAGGCAGGGTCTTACATTACATGTGAGGCATTGTCATTAGGACAGAAAGATTGATAGTGATGGAGACTGAGGAATCCCAGATGGCCATTTTGATGATGTTCTATGTAGTGCATGGTATTATTTAGTCGATTGTTACTTTTCCAGTCCATCACATACTTTCTTAATAAGTTGCAGTCTTCTGCTTCTTGGTCTCCTTTCAAACTGTCTATTATGAACTTTAAAAATAACTTTGATAAACTCAAACTCTCAACAAACTGCAAGACATACTCTGAGCAATTGGCCTCAGCAGATTAATGGATATTTCTCCCTCTTAATTCAAATACAAAAAATTTAACTAACTCCTAAACTATCGAGCCTGCCATTTTTATAGTCTATCCTCCCTCCTATTGTTTTACTTTTATTTATTTTTTCTTTTTGTTGTTGTTGTTTTTAATTAAATGATTAATTTTATCTTTTTTTAAAATTAATCTACTGTCTTATCAGTCAGAAAATTTCCAAAATTTAATTGCATTTCTGCCAATAATTTACAAAGATTACTTGTTATTAATTATTTTATTTTTCTATTCCTAATTTGAACTACATTTTATTTCCATTTACTTCAACCACTATTATTTAAATTTACATTATGTTCTGGCATTATATCCTATTTCTTTTGCTTTCTACAACATTAATTCTTTCTTATAATTCTATTATCAAAAATAAAAAGAAGACAGTGAGTACTGAATCTTAATTTAAAACTTAAACCAGATTTTCTTTTCCCAAACCTTGCAATTCATTTAATATAAGTCTACTAATTTTCTTCCCTTGTTCTTAACTTATCGATCTACTTGCTACTTTAGTTTATATTACTGCATTTTAAGCATAAATATGACTTGCACTTTATTTTTTAAATAGTTTTCTTTTATTAATTAGTCTTTTTTTTCATTTCAACGAACTATAATCAAATATATGTAACACACACACACACACACACACACATATATATATATATATATATATATATACGTGAGTGTCATACTATATATATATAACATTACAATATATATATATATGCAAAGTTTCAATTAAAGTTAAAATGTGAAAATTTATTTATAGTATTTGATCCTGACATACAGACAAAAAAAAAGAAAAAATTAAATAAAAGCTACAAAATGTAATGTAGTTTGTTTTCATTGGTAAGAAAATTATGACACAGCATTTTAAGATATCAAATGAAAAAAAAATAAAAGGAACAAAATATTATATAGTTTACATTTAAGATTTACTATTTTTGGATACAAAACTGAGCTTAAACTTATCACTTTCCATGTAGTTTCTAATGATGACTCATACTGTTGTTTGAGATGAATCATAATTAAATGAATTTGTTTGTTGTTATGATGGTTTTTTGTACTTTTTGAGCTGACCATAAATATCCAATTAATAGGTGAGTTCCTGCAAAACATTGACCTATATAAATAACAAGTAATCACTTCTCTGTTTTATTCATGAAATTTTTTGGTTCCAACATACTTGTGTATGTTTATGGGCATATATATTTTCTATTCTTTATTCTATCGTTTATTTATTATCTATTATATATTTGTAAATTAATATGGAATTAATTACAAAATTTTTCAGTTAACTGAAAGTTTTTTTTTAATTGAATATCTAAAAAGAGGATTTTGAATTGAAGTATGTCTTTGGTAGAAAATCTATATTTTCAGTTGGTGTTAAATCTAATGTATTTAAAACAACACATGACTTTCTCCGCTTGATCAAAATATTTCCAAGGACAATTTTTTTTAGCCTTCTTTAGAACCATCTATTGTCAGTCTGAATAATCAATGGTTATCATAAGTAAGGAAATTATTCAAGTCTAGAATTAATGTGTATATATTTTTAGCAGCATCTTTTATTCTTTTTATACTATTCAAATCCCCTGGAATTTAAAAACTCTCATTTAATAAATCCTGAAGGCTTTTATCCACCTTTTGTGAGTGACTTTATGTTCTAATAACTGTTGGAGAAAGATGTGAAAGAAAATATGACACAACAAAAAAGTTAACTTGTATATACCAGTAATATTTCTGTTAATATCTGGGTGTGCGTGCAAAAGTTTAATGTCAACATTTTTTCGAACAAGGGTATACAGCATTGATAAATAAAATTATTATTGTTATAGAAGTTATCCTGAATTTATTAGCATCACAACTATGACTTTAGCCAAAGAACTTTCACAAAGATAATATTTTAGAGAATATTTCAATTTTAATTTTCAACAGATAAAAAAAATGTTATACTCTGAAATTGCTTCCAGTGGTTTTAGCTAAGCCTGTGACGAAAAGTTCCTGTATTTACGTAAAAAGTTCAACACACTCTCTTTATTAAAGGCCTTTCTATTACTGAAAAGATTTTTTTTTTAATTACGTCAAACCAATCTCATTAGTATAAATCAATATCCTGCATTCTCTTTTTGGATGATCATTAATAAATATATTAAATAAAATAAGTAAGATAATTAAACTTGTAAAAAATATTTTCATTATGAGTTGTTAAGAATAAAACTTATTCACTGCAGCTTCGTTCTGGTCTAAATCCGAGTGTTTTAAAGATAGATAAATGAATTCTCAATTATTAACATAATTTATATTAAAATTATTATTTTTGAACTTATATAAAATATATAATAATGATAGATCATAATTTTTATTAAATTTTAAAGACTGCTATAGTATTGCTTTTATGCCAAAGATTGGAAATACCTTTGTGAAAAACTCTGATTATATATGAACTGCTTCTGGAATGTTTCCTAGTTTATGATAATCAAAGGCAAATTCATGTTCTCCACTATCTACTGGTTTTACTAACTTGAGATTAAAAGAATATTGTGAACGAGAAGTTTGTTTTATATTAATAATGTTTTTCTAGTTCTGACAGTTTGATTACCAATCTCATTGCCAATGTCAGCCTTATCTAAAGATTTCTTAAAAATTTTATTTTACTATGATTTTTTTCATCTTTTTTCTATTTTAGAGTCATCAAAAAGCATCATAAGTTTATCAGAAATTTTCATATCTTTGGTCAACAAATATTGACAATAAGTTTTGTTTCAATTGAGTAAGAACCATTTTAGATTTCGCAACTGCTGAAAACCAATGCATTTGTGATGGGAAGAAAATTAACTATTAACCATTTTCTAAACAAAATTTAATTTTGATTGGAAATTTTTGCTATTTATCAAATCTTTACCTCTATCCATATTTGAATCCTAAATCATTACCATAAAACAATGCAAGATCATCATAATGTTTTTTGTATTTTGAATCTGAATCATTTGTGATGATACATAAATAACTCGATTTCATCAAAAGTATTACATGTTTTCTTTTAAATCATTCACTATCATGTTTAATTAATTTTAATTTTTACTTTACTTCAAATTCTGCCTTGACAGGTTTAACAAATCTAAATGATGATTGCTATATAAAGTTAGTGAAATTATTATTTTTTTAATTCAAAAAAAAGTATGCCAAGACAAAAGAATCTCATCTGAGAATTGAAGCTAAAATGCCCACCAAAAATATTATAATAGCATATATTTATGTAAGATTGACCATTTTTCACAATTTCAAGAACTAATATTAATGCTAGAATTTCTGAAAATCGATTCAAGAGATCTTAAATGATATGAAATTAAAATGTATCTTTAATATATATATATTATAATGATCCAAACGAAGTGGGAGATCGCACCGCACTGCACTACCAAGGGCGCCATCTAGGCATTTGAGCCTAGAAAAATTTATAAAGTAGGCAGATACGCGCTGTTAGGATTCCACTTTATTTACATATTTAGATCGTTAGCCCATTGTCACTAGCTTAGTGGAGACGCAGAGATAAAAATCTATAAATTTAGATATAAATATAAAAAAATAATAAAAGCCACTGCCAGAAATTAACACAGAAAAATATTTATTTACGCACATATAAAATCATTCTAAACCCGAGGAATAAGTTTAACATTTAGATTTTTATATTAACTTTTAATTTTACATTTAAAATAGCTTGCTATAATGTTTAATATTTTATTTAGAGGGTCAGGTATGAATAGGCTACATAGATCTGCATTTGAAAAGACAATATTCTTCCCTTATTTAACCCTAGGCTAAAAATTCAAAGTCAAACTGATGCCAACCATCCGATACACTTATGTATTCAATGTAGCATGAAAATACAATGGCACTAAATAGACTATACTGTCAGGAACGCACATCTGAACAGTATAGTGAGAAGACATTGTTGCTCTCCACCACCAGGAATGCTACTTCTGATGACGAGTAAAACAATAAACATAAAACTCCATAGGAATGGATTGCATCTTGCATCTTACTATCCAATTCCATAGGCAACAGAGGGTGTGCGGCGTATATATGTAATCCTGCATGTGGCGGATCTCCTGCTACATTTACTACCTACATAAATATATCGAAACCATTGAGCCAATTCAACCACGAAACAAATAACCTAAGATTACCCTCCCTTAATATAACCTTACAAAACTATATAGCCGTTCACGCCCGACTTAAATTTATCATTTAGATATGTTCGCACAGATAACTTTTATACAATTTGTTTCAAAATGTTGGGTATAGATCGATTACATAGATTCCACGGTCAAAAACATTTCAAAATAAGCATAAACGATCAAAATACAAAATTATTGATACCGACAATCGCAGAGGGAAACTTATAAGTAACCCAATAGTATTCACCATAAGATACTTGCGTTGTCACCAATAACTTAAAAGACATCCGAATAAATACATTTTAGATACTCACCGTAAGGTATCATTATTTATCGAATGTCTATATATTTTGATCAAATATGAAAACCAAAATATAATTAACCGCAAACGAATCCATGCAAGCGTCTATAAACAACTTAAATTTCATACATTTAAAATTTAAACAATAAATAATTTATACAATTAAAATAAATGGAAATGATTTTTTTTTATCAATAACAAACATATAAAATTAAACATCAATTGATTTTAAACTTAAAGGTCAAATAGAAATTCCATTTTAACATTTAAATTGCTTTCACGAAAGTTCTTAATTATTTAAAAAAAAATTTAAGTTCATTGTTAATAGCTTACAGTAGCAGAGTCCAGGTTCTTGTTTTATATTCCCGTGATGTCTTGTTTAGAAGATAATGTTCTGGAGGTGGCATTAGCTGGTTCCTTTTGGTATCTCAATCAGTTCATTTTTAAAATAGAGAGAGAGTGAGGTATGTGCATCCTACCCCATCTCTCAAAAAAAACAGCTGGAACTGCCCAATACTCAATATTTCTCCTTTTTATATTATCCACACGGATTCAAACAACAAAACGTCACCAATCCATCACTTTCGTTAGGGTCCGAGCCAAGGCTTGGTGCTTCCATTGGTCCAGCTAATTTCTCTCATCTAATTTCCATCTGACCCTTTAATTACATAAGAGCCTTGAGGGCTAGCTTGTTTTTCAAATAATAAACAATCATTTCCATTTATAGATTACAGGAATTAATTAATACCTGTTTTTATTTTAACTTATATTAAATATTTTAATATTTAACTCTTGTATTTTTTTATCAAAAAAAAAATACGTTCAAATACCTTTTTTTATTTATATATAAAAAAAAATATTTTTAAAGTTTAGCATCTGTGCGAATATATATATTTAACAACATTTTAATTTTAGCGTCTAATTTTTTTATAGATTTTTAATACATTTATTTTTATTTGCGAACTTTGTTTTTCTTTTAAATTAATGTAACGACATATCTATATATCGTTACAATATATATAAAGATGTTTACTTTGAATCTATATTTTCAATATATATTATCTACACACAATATAAAAATGAAAATAAATGAATTTATAGAGACTGAAAATAATATATTTATTTAAAATTTAAATAAAAAATCTTAAATCAGAAAAATTAATTGAAGTAAAAACTTTCAAAACATTTACAATTATTACTTTAATTTAAAGTTGTAATTATAAATTTATTTAAATGCACATTCATACGCATGTGATTGAGGCTACAGCCTTAATGAATATTAATTATTACTTTAATAAATATTCTTTTATTTATATAGTGCATCCTGCATATGTAATATTATAAAAAGAAGCATTTTCTCCAGTTATGCACTTTAAAAATTTCTTTATACTCACCCATGAGCATTGACTTGAAAAATGTAAATATATGCTTGTGTTTAGGCCTTATTTATATATAAACTAGTTTTTTCTCACCATGCTGAAATCAGGGCTTCAACTATTATGTGTCTGAGTTATATATTATTAATTTTATTAGATAAATCTATTTGATCTATAGCAGGAGAGAGAGATACAACCGCATTTTTAACCACCTGTCATGAAATATATAGTAATTTTGAATTTATTTTTAATAAGTATTCTGTTATTTAGATTTTCAAACCTACATATGTAATATTATAAAGAAGAAACAACCCCATTGGTCATGTGTATTAAGAAATCTCTTTGCACTCACCTGTGAGCATCAACTTTAAAAGCTTAAGTGTATGTTCATGCATAGAGCTTATTTATATACAAATGAGTCTTTGCTCACTGTGCTAAAATCAGGCTATTATGTGGCTGAGTTAGCTTTATCCAAACAAATTAATAATATATTACTCAGGCACATAATAAATTCCAGCCTTGATTTTAGCACTGTGTGTAAAGACTAATTTATATATAAATAAGTCCTAAGCATAAGTGTACACTTACACTTTTAAAGTCAATGCTCACAGGCTAGTGCAAGGAGATTCTTAAAGTGCATGACCAAAGGCATTGTTACTTTTTTATAATATTACATATGTTGTCTTTCTATCTAAATAACATAATATTTATTAAAATTAAATTCAAAATTACTATATATTTCATGACAGGTGATTAAAAATGGGATTGTGTCTCTCTCCTGCTATAGATCTAATAGCTTTATCCATTTAAATTAATAATATTTAACTCAGGCATATAATAGATTCAGACCCTGATTTCAGCAGTGTGCAAAGACTGGTTTATGTATATGTATAAGCCCTAAGCATAAGTATACACTAATGTTTTAAAAGTCGATGCTCATGGGTGAATGCAAGAAGATTCTTAAAGTACATGACCAGAGGGATTGTTTCTCCTTTATAAAATTATTACTTTAATAAATATTAAAAGAAATGATTGCTCTTGTCAAATAGTACTTTATTGTCCAATTGTTAGTTTTTTACAAAAAATAAATAAATAAATGTAAAAAAAAATACCTTGAGAATATAAATTAAGTGCAAAAACCTTCAATAGATGTAGCTATTTCAAAATAATAAAAACGGAACTAAAGCACAAAAAAAAAATAGATTCAAAAATTTAGAGGCTTTGTAGATTTAAAAAAAAAAAAATTTAAATATGATCGTGATTGCTTTTGTTAAAGAACTGGGGTTAGTTCTGGCATTTCTGATTTTAATACAGAAGAAGCCATGTTTCATCATATCACTTCAGAATAATAAAGATACGTTAAAAGAGAAGATATATGAAATTAAAAGCAAGGAGAATGTACCAGTAGGTAAAAAGTTAAATAATTTCATCACAAACTAGTGTATTTTTAATTTTGGTTATAAAAGTTTGATTTTATAAAAGTATATAATCACATATACTGCAGAAAAGACTTGGTTGTTAACTGAAAGGAGACCCTTTGATTCTTCTTGAAAGCCTTAAAGGAACTGAGCAGGACAAATTCCTAATGTCCACTCAATAGATTCTTGTCATTGCAGCTGTTATTACTATGTGATTATTTTTATAGTACACAAGCATGAATGGGCTGCTCACCAACATGCATTTTCCAGCGTGGTGAGTTTCTTGACTTTTTATCTCTTGATTTAAGATCAAGAAACACCATGGTCTTTCTACTCAGTTAAATGATATGGCAGAATGAATGTATGTATGAATGAAACATTTTTTTTAATACATATATACAATCATGATAGACAAAAATAAATCATGGCCCTTATTTCCAAGAGGCTGTAAATTGACCAGCCAAGGCAGTACCTGGTGTCTGAAGACAGATGGTGCTAAAAAAAAACCTGATTGCAGATGCAGGCTGCCATTTGATGATGATCTTTTATTTAGATATTTACAACTGCAGATCACTTTCAAGTGAAGGAAAATTGCAATTGGAAAAAGAACTATCTCATATTAAATGGGACATTATTGAATTTTGTGAAATTAGAATAAAGGGGTAAGAGACAATTGATTTAAAAAGTGGACATCTACCCCACTACAAATGCTCAAATATTGGAAGTACAAGTTGAGTAAGATTCATTATAAATAAAAAGTAAAAGAACAACATTGTAGAAATAGATAGTGTATCAGACAGAGTGGCAGGATTAGTTATTCAACTTAATAGAAGATACCAAATGCAAATAATTCAGGATTTTGCTCCAACAAGTTCTCATAGTGATGAAGTTTTAGAAGATTTTTATATGGATATATAAAAGGCTTTTTATCAGACTGAACAATGTTTTGAAATTCTTATGGGAGGCCTTAATGCTAGAATTGATAAACAAATGAAAGATGAAAGTGCTTTAGATCAATTTGGTTATGGTAAAAGAAATGAGAGGACATAGACTTGTGGAATTTGCAGAAAAACTTTTTATTATGAATTCTTTTTTTTAAAAATCAATGTTAAAATAAAATGCACATAAAAGCATTCAAATGAAGATACAGCAGAATTGGCTTATATTTTGACTAGCAGAAAATACATATTTCAAGATTGTAATGTTCTTAATAAATTTAATACAGGATGTAAGATGTAAGATACATGTTAATGCAAAACTAGAGATACAAAAATTATTAAGGAAAACAATATTTAAAGTTGGTATTCCTAATTCTTAGAAATATTCTAATGAATTTAAAGTGGAACTTACAAATCATTTTCAAGTATTAGTAGATTTTGAACATTATTCTGATTTAATAAAATTAATATGAAAATAACTGATACACTTTTAAAAACTGCAACAAAGATAGCTCATAGAAAAAAGCAGCAATTGACCAATAAAAGTTTTGCTGAGACTAGAGAATTTATGAAGAAAATAAGGAATATGAAGATATATAAAAATTATGCATTAAGGAGGATTGAATATCTTGAATTTTGAAAATAGTGTGAAAAATAGTTGATAATAACATAAGAAAGTATAATTGTGAACTAGCAAGGAAAGCTGTAAAATAGAATAAAAGTCTCAATAATTTAAAACAATATTTTGGTATTGGTAAGAAAATTATATCTATAATATTTAATCACTAAATTAAAATAGATTATAAGTTTTATACTAGAAAAAAAACTTGCATCTTAAAATTTCTACTAAATCAATTAAACAACAAGAATAAACATAAGATATTAAGGCAAAGCATAATAAATAACTTCAGAAATAAAAATTAAAAATAAAGTTAAAGTTGAGATGGTTAATTAATAACTTACTTTTCTTAAAGTTCAAATAAATTAAATATTACTATTTTAAAAGATATATTTGGATCAGTGAGAGGAATTTTGCCACCAAGTATTACAAAAAAAGACAGCTAATAAAACAAAATAGAATTAATAAAGAACAATTTGACAATTCTAATGCCAACAATAAAATGACTTTAAGTTTTGTGAAGTATTAATAATTTTTTAGTAAAGTAAATATAATATATAGGGTATATGAGCGCAGACTTTCACATGACTCACCACTCTTCACACTATCTCATAACACTGATACATTTGAACACAGATATATTGAAAAGATAAATAATCACCAATATACATATTTCATGCTAAATCAGCAATCATCAGTTGATCCAGATTACAATCTCTACACATATATGCTATAAGTGCTCAGATATATATTAAGATAACCAATCCTCATACTTTAATGGACAGGCTTCAATTTACTCCACACTCCAACTCTTCAACCATCCAGCAAATTGAAAATCTAATGATGGAATGCTCAAAGGCCACCCTGAGGCCAAGATTCTTGTCATACCCATGTTGACCTAAGGTTAATCTGACCCCTCATGTAAATATAATAATCAAAAAATTATCTTTGTTATTTAATGACCACAGATAATACGATCAAGATCAGTGAATGATGCATCTGATGATTTAGGGAAACATGTTATTCAAAAACTAAATACTTTATCTTTAAAAACATTATTTAAAAATAATACATGTGCTTAAAATCAACATTGACTTGATCAATAAGCCATAAAGCTTTATATACTCTAATTCTAAGAGCTTTGCAAAATTTATTTTGATATGCTGACATAGAATAAAATCTATTATATTGACTGATGATTTTTATAACAACAATATAAATAATATCTTGATAGCAATAGAAATAACAGTATGGGTAGTGATTAGCAATAAGGCCACAGACAATTAAATTAATTTATTTACATTATTCACAAGTTTTGTGAATATACTAATAACAATAAAGAAAACAGTACTGTTCAGTTAGCCATACTGTGCTGCTAAGCAAAAAATCGAAGAAATCACTGTAAAATACAAATTACAAAAACAAGAATTTGAAGAAAATGCTATTTTCAAAAGCCTATGAAACAAATCAAAAACTATAATGCTAAATCTCAAAAAAATTAATGTATGCTAAATGCTATTTAATGCTTTTTTCCATCATAAATGCTATTTTCAAAAGCCTATGAAATAAAACAAAGTGATAATTAGAAAAATCAAGAACACTATTCAGTGCAAATTTCTAGAGCCTATGAAATAAATCAAAAACTATAATACTAAATCTCAAAATAATTAACATATGCTAAAGCCTATTTAATGCTTTTTTCAAAAACCTATGAAATAAATCAAAAATTAAAATGCCTACATGCAAATTTAAAATTTAGAAACTGATAAATAGTTGCGTAAACATTTTTTATATATGTATTAGATTCTTAAGAAATTAATGAATTAAATTGATATACATAAAGTTATAAATATTAATTCTTATTAAGCGCAATGTCAGCACGTAATACTTATATAAAGCTAAAACTTTAGTACATGCGCCTTGAGTGCTTAATTTTAGCAAGAGAGACCTCTACAAATCATAACACGAGATTCGACTTTTAAAAACATAAATATAATCGCACTGTACCATAATTAAATTTATTACATGTCACAGTTTGTACTCACTCTAAATAATTTTTCCAGAACTCAAGTCACATGACAGATTGATGGTATCAGTTCTTTGAGAAATACAATATCAGCTCCCCCACAGGTAAATCAATTTGGATGCTTTTAAAATTAACAAGTTGTTTTTTTAGATTATCACTAACTAAAAAGTAAAAAGGAAATAACAGCATTTTTTAAAAAAAAGTAAAATAATACATTTTCTCATTTTAAATTATAAATCAAATAATGTATATATATTGTAACAGTAGCTGGGTTCGAATACAAGTGATAATGCAACATAGAGTGTTAATTGCGAGTGTTGATATGGATTGATTGTGTATATGCGAAAAGATGTATAAATAATCATTCAAACCCTGTTACAAAGAGTGTGAAAGTAATACGTAATCTGTTAAAGGTTGGACTGTATGCTTGTAGATATATATATATCATTGTATGTGTGTTGTTATAAAGCGTGTACAGGTATTAACGGTTATATGTGAGATTGACAAGAGGCAATTATATATGGAGTTGTATAAATTTATTATTGGTTATACATATATATTTTGTTGTTCGTTAATGTTCTAAGTTCTACATTTAATAATATTGGCGGTAACACGTGTTTTTTGATGAATCCATTGAACATATAAAGCTACAGAAATAGAATGAATTAGTGCTGCGGGTAGTGTCAGTTAATGACTCTGTCTGTCAGAAGTCTTAGAACTGGTCGAGTGGGTATTCTGAAACAATGGAAGAGAAAACGGACAGGGATTTTGGAGCTATCCACGTGTAATTGATTAAGAAGTTTGATTAATATCCCCATCAAAATGTTGGGGTAATTATAACAGTGTGAGTTTCATCAGATCAGCCCAGTGGGTTGTTATTGTAGGACTCACCTGAATCTGACTTATGGAATTCGCTGTTAAAATTTATCAAGTGTAATGGCGACGAAGCACATGCAGCTAGGACCTCTTAAGAAAACAAATCAGCTACTCCACCTCTATGATTAACTATTTGGTGTATCACATTGCGAACTGTTTACCATCCTTAGGATCAACAAATCGATAAGGCCAATATTTCTTTAGAATTGTAAATGTGCGGACTTTCAGCTTTGACCACGTGGACATTCGATCGTAATTAAGGTAAATTGACCTTTTCTCTATATATGTGTTCAATAAATGTGTAGTAATGAAGGAACCTGTGTTACTTCTATATTAAATACAGTAATAAATATTTGCTTAAATAAATAAAAAAAATATTAAATAAACAACTCTGATGTGTAATTGCACTCTTTCATTGATATATATATATATATATATACATGTGTGTGTGTGTATCAGAATAAATGGGTTGTGTGTATGAAACTCAAGATATATAGGAGTGTATAGAGCTTGGAATTTAATGATAACTAGCATAATAACTTATAGCCTAGTTTATTATAACTCCTGGGCTAGGGTAATAGAATTTATAAACAGATAAATGATAGTGTAAGATACATAGATATATGTGACATAGCCAGGAATTGTTTTTGCTTTATTCTCTCGTTAGACCATGTTCCCCAGACCTTGAGATAGAGCTAGTCTTGATGCGCTACCCTAGATGTATATAGATACAGAACCCTTATTTATATTTTTGGTAGGTGTAATTCTTATCAAAGTATAAGATTGGCGCTTGAGGTGGGATTTAACCCATGCTCATAAATATGCTTACTTGAAGCTGCGGGAAAGAACATCTACATGTGTGAATTATCTAACAATATTATGGGTAGATGCTTAAAATATATATATATGGATTTTCTCAAAATATGACAATAAAGATTGATTATGATGAGTTAGAAGTTAACAATTACAAATACCTTGGTCAGATTGTTAATACAGATGGAAACATAATGAAGCAGTGCATATCTACCAGTAGATATACTTGCTTCATGTTAGTTAAGTTTAAGCCTATCTCCCAGTATATAAATGATTTATTTAATAAATAAACACACACACATTAGAAATAAGCATGTGTGTGTGCAATTGCAGGATAGAAGGGATTATAAGTTTAGTCTTTAATCAGGCCAAGCAATCTTAAGTAAAAAATATATATATTTCATTGCTAAAATTTGGCTAAATTGAAATGTTAGTAAAATTATTAAAAGCAGAGAAGAAAAATGTTAAAAGGAATAAAAAAATGGGAGAATGGTTGTAATACATTAAGAAAAGTAAAATAAGTGTTGTATCCCCTGGCATTACTCCAATTGTTGCAGTTTGACACATGTACATCCAATACACAGTAAATGCATTGTTAAAAGGAAATAAGAAACAATGTACAAGGAACAAAATTGGCAACAGTGAAGCATGCAGGAATGCATATGCTAAATCTATCATCCATTTCAGAAAACCCACTGTAAGCAAAAAGCAAGAGTATATAAGAAAAGAGAGGCACATTGTTTAAGATTATCATTATTATGCTTATTACTTAATAAATTTTATCTATTAAAAATTTGAGAGAGAACTGTTCATTGAAGTTATTAGTAAGATCTTGGAGTGAAGCATATTAACTTGAGAAGAAAAACCTTTCATTACACTCTAGCTCAATATTGAAAGCAATGTGCAGAGTACCTTTTAAAATGTGTGAGGAGATAGGCATAAGCTTCTCCAGGTCATCAAAGTGGGAAGCTGGGTGCCTGGAACTGTTCCACAAACAATAGAATGTAAGAAAAAACTGTTCTCATCTCCCATCTTATGCTGCATCAAGAAATGAGGTCACTTATCGACCTCAAGAGAAGCTCTCAAGAATGCCAGTAAACTTTATAATATTTGTTTAATGAATAAACTAAATTACTAGTCATGACCCATATAATCTATATATGTTTTTTATTATAATTATTAATTCAGTTTGCTGGTTTATTTGTTAAATTTAATATTAAATATTTATTTATTATTTGCATTAATGTCTTTACCTTGAACGATGGAAGGAATCAAAATTTAAATTATAAACATTGTTTACACTTCTTCTTGACTCTCCAAATCTCTTGAGATGAGCTCAGTCATGAAAACACCAAACATTACTATTAAATAGAAAATTTAAAGAAAGGAAAATAAGATTAAAAGAAAATACTATTAATTAATTTCAGAGTTGTGATCTCAACCCTCCATTGTAACAAGAACTAATTATGCTAATCTGCATAATATATAATCATGTAAAAGGATGGTGTGCAGATATTTTGGTAGTACATAATATAAATAATTATTTAAGTGAAAGTGTTTTAAACTTATATATACATAACTGAGCAGCCTCTGAAGTTGATAAATTTCCCAATAATAAGATTGTAAATAACATCTATATTTTGTCATAGGAAGGGTAAATGTTCATAAAGAGTAACAATGGTAATAACAAAGTCCTTTTTGTAATCCAGGTATTTTGAATATGTTATTATTAATAATGATTAGTATTAAAGCAAATATATGCATGAATGCTACCTCCAATAAACCTTGTTAGAAATTATAAAGTATATGTATCCATAGAGAGGGTTGCCACTGAAATTAAACTCATAGATAGCTTAAACTAATTGTCCATTTATTCTGAATATATAGCCCTTAATATATTAAAGTTGGTGAATCTTACCACTATAAAATTAACGATACTTGTGCATGAGTTAATATATAGATCATATTTAGTCATAGTTAGCTGGAATGACTAAGGTTTATATATATATATATAATGCATGGTTCTTCTTCGTATCTTCGGTCAAACTGCATAAGGACAGACCATCAGCCAGAGGCCTCAGAGCTTGATCTTTAGATGCATTCCAGTCTGGGTCCTGCAGGCACAGATGAGTATCTGTGATCCCAAAGCCCAGATGCATGTTGGGAGTAACAAGAAGAGATCAAAAATGCAATATCTTTACCCCAACTCCACTTCAGGCTTTTAATTTTTTCAATGAGGTCACTAACACCTGTTTATCACTTTTTGTTACTCCCAACATGCATCTCTCCATACTTCTTTGAGTGGTCTGAAGCTCTGACTTGCTCTTCTATTAAGTGTCCAAGTCTCAGATCTATAATTAAAAACATTCCATTTCAAACACAAAGCCTTATTTCCTTTTTGTATAAAGTTATTTCTACAAAAAGCACTCCAACCAAGTTTAATTCTATGATTAAGTTCACTGATTATGTTTCCACCTGTATTAATAATCTGACCAAGCTATTTGTAATTGTTAACTTCTTCGAATTCATCATAATCAATCTTTATTTTCATATTTTGAGAAAATCCATATATTGTAACCAATTGGATTACATAGAGCACACTAATATAGTGTGTGTGGGTAAATATATATATATATAAAGTTGAAAGGAAAACTAGAAATAAATATTGACAAAAATTATAGTAGATATTTTCTACATTCACTGAAATAAAATAAAAAATAGTAAATAAAGGGTTAAATAACTCTGGGCTTAAAGTAATATTTTATTGTAAAATTAAATATTTAAAAAGGTCTGATAAATAATATTTGTAATTCTGATTTTGAAATTAACAAAAAAAAAAGCAAGCATAATTTATTTTTTAAACTCTTTTAATTAATACTTGTATAAAATATCTTTTTTAATTAATGCTTGTTTGCATTGCTACTATGTAGTTAAAAATCTTTGTAGATTAAAAATTCTAAAGGATTATCACACCTTTGGTCAAATTCCAAAGATTAAAGTAAAAACATGAAAATCACCCTTTGATAAAAATTTCCAGCTTGTTTTCAAATGGATTAAAGTAGATTGAAAACAGCCACTGTGTTTTTGTCACCTGATCTACCCAAGGTTATATAAGACTGATAAAAAAATATCAGTGAGTATTTTTGCTTGTAGTTTGTAAGTGTTGAGCAGAGGAGTCTGGTTGTAGTATTTTAAGCAGTGGCCAACTGGGCCACTGCATAGTTGGGAAAATAATTTTTGTAAGAACGGTCAGCTGAAAAGTTGTTACAATATTTTGTTGCAACTTGATGAAATGCAACAGTTGGTTTTAGCTGACCGTAGAGTTGACAGAATAGCTACTATGAATTAATATGGCTGAAGGCATGACAGGAGATTCAGAGCTGCTACTATTTTCCTTCACAGGAGTTTTGATTTACTAGAAGCTGGATCACTTCTGAATCAATAGCCTGAAAAAAAAGGGACAAAATACCTAGCAGTGCTATACAGAGCTCCTATGAAGATCTAAGGGAGTACAGTCCAGTAGCTGCCTTATAGTTTACTGCAGAGATTTGATTTATGAAGCCAGTGTCACTTCAAATGGATCAACTAGCTGCTTAAATATGTTCTAGAAGACAGCCTGACAATTGCTTGGACTACAAAAGAAATCTCATGGTATGCCAACAAATTACTGGAATTATATACTTTTACCTGATGATGACAATCACTAAAAACCAAACTCATCAAGAAAAATCTTCCAGCTTGCTGAAGAATTAATTATACGTATGCTGCATCAAATAAAGGCAGAAAAACACAGATAAACATATATACAGCTGGTGGTGAGTAGCGTTATATATGATAAGGAAGTTTTAAACAATTTCCTTAGTAAAATGACATTTTTATAACTGATAGAAATATATAAAACGATATTAGTTTAAAATCATTTATTAAAGAAAAAAAACTGTTGAAAGTTATATTTATAATTTAGAAGGGAAAAAAAACTACAAAAATAGTTATAATTAATAATCAAGAAAAAGATTTCCAAAAATCTTTTAGACTAGAAAAAAGAAAGAAATTTTAAATCAATTAACTGTCAAAAGTTTGATAATTCTTATTTTAAAGAAAAAGATTATATTCAGCAAAGAGAATTAAATTGCAAAATAATCTTTAATAATTTTATTGTGATAAATACAAATGTTATGTATATAAATTAATGTTTCGCACATCTGTGCAAATTATATATACGTGTTTCAGTAAACCTAGCATATAAAATGTATTTTTTTTAACCGAAACTTCAATCATTTATTGTATTTTATATAATTTAAAATTTTGATAATTATTTTGTAACAAGTCAAATAGGTTATTTCATGCACACACATGTATATGTGCGTATGTTGTCAATTATAACACATATGTAAATTTTAATCATTTTTAGTTGTTATTGAATGTCAATTGAAATAGATTCATTGTATAATAGAAATCGCGCGTCTGTGCACACATATATGTAAAATAATTGTAACAATTTGAATTTTGAATGGTAAATATTGTAAAACCATGTAATAACTTTAGTTGTGTATATAATTTTGTATACTTTTCAAAATCAGATCCTTATCCCATAAGACCTTAAATATCATTCATTTTTATTTTTTTGTTAATAATAAACTTGTATTTAATTGTTAAAATGGTTTCCATTATCTCTTGGTCACATACAGTAATAGATCTTGTGTTCTCTGGGCTAGATTCATGCACGGATAAATGAGTATTTGTGCTTAGTGCTTTGGGCATCCAGAGATGATCAATCATCATCCTGGTTGGCACAAAAGAGGATACTCTTTAAAGCCCATGCACTATATTAATTTAGTCTTATTAGAAGTTCAGTTTATAGTTGGCCAGTACAAGTGGCCTGAGCATTGATGATGATCAGCATGTTTTAATGTCCCAGCATTATTGTTTTGATTTCTGATTATTGTGTTTTAATGGATGGGCACTAAGCTGGTGCATCCAAGTTATGTTTAAATAGTTGTCCAAGCTGGCAAAGGGTCAATAGTTAGCCTGGTCTAAAGAAGACCCATTTCAAATTGAGTCACAAGGTTGAATGTTGATTTATATTTTTCAAATCCAGCCACAAGATGGACTGTTGATTTTATTCTGATTTATTTTAATTATTGATCATTCATGATGATGGATGGTTCTCTTCATATTTACTTATATTTACTATATAATGCTGGTTGATAAATAATTATGCTTATAGTTGCTCTTCTGAGTTAGCTTCTGATCTCTCAATGTTCTCAGAGATTTGTTGATCTCATGTGCTCTTAAATATTAAATATACTTATATATACTTCTGTAAATTATTGATATTGTATTTTAAATTGACTGTGAGTGATGATTTTTCCATCACCCAGTTCAAACTTGTTTTTCCACTTTCCACTTCTTTCTATTTTGATACCCCCATCCCATTACCAATGGTGCCCAACATGGGGCTGATGTTGATCACATCCTGGTGATCATCACTTCAAAATTATCAACTTGATCTCAAACCACATCTGAGAAAGAAAAAAAATGCATTTTATGCAAATTTAATTTAAAAATTACTGTGAAATATGTGACAAGAGTATTGATGATGATTATAAAAATATAAAATAGTAATTTTCATGTATGTTTGGAGAGGTTCATGTTTAGAGTTAAATAGAAAATCAATGATTTTGGAGATTGGATTTGGTGTTTGATTGTTGAAATTTGTTTAGCTGTATTTTTAGTTTTGATGATGGATGGAGATTTTTGTCATTGGCTTAAGGATGCAATGTTTTCATGCAACTCTGAGGGTGGCGTATCTCCACTATTTGCTTCAACCTATTTTTTATACGTCATATTGTTTGTGATATGGCAGTTAACATAGCCCTGCCATGATTCCAGCCTCTAAATCTTCAAAGAAAAGGATCAAGGCATAGCTTGTATTTCCAGCCCATAAGACTCAAAAAAGCAGGGCATAGTTTTGTATGTTTGAGACCCTCCATGAAAGAAGGCTTTGCAATAATTTTGCATTATCTTTATCAAGGGTTGTAGTAGCTTATAGTGTCTCATTTGAGGTAGCATTCTGGGTGTTCATGGTGCATTGTGTGCTTACAGTCCAATGGCTGAATTCTTTATCTATTTCAAAATTGCAGATCACTATTCATTCTGTTAACTGTCAAATGTCTGTCAGATCTCTAAAGATATCGATGAGTACATAGTTTTAGATATGAGCTTTGTTTTTATTATATATGTAAATTAATATCAACAAATAAAAAATCCTTCTCCTTTTTCTTTTCAAAAACTTTATTTTTATATCTCAATACTGAACATATATATACATTTATATAATACAAAACTCCAATGTTTCAACTATTTTTATCTCATACAGTCAATTTCAAGGATCTGCAACAACAATATTAAATACATATCAATAAATAAACTTCAATTACATAAAAACTTCCTCTTACATTGACATAAACAGTAACAAACATATTAAACATATATAAATATATGTTACTGTTTATGTTAATGTAAGAGGAAGTTTTTATGTAATTGAAGTTTATTTATTGATATGTATTTAATATTGTTGTTGCAGATCCTTGAAAATGACTGTATGATATAAAAACAGTTGAAACGTTGGAGTTTTGTATTATATAAATGTATATATATGTTCAGTATTGAGATATAAAAATAAAGTTTTTGAAAAGAAAAAGGAGAAGGATTTTTTATTTGTTGATATTATTGTAGAATATATATATTTTAAAAGAAAAAGTGGACGTACCTTTGCTGTGCTATTATATATGATATATATGTAAATTATGTAAAATATTGTTAAAAATGTGTTTCATTTCTATTTTCCTTTTCCCTCAGACCAAGGCAATGTAACCAATTGGATTACATAGAGCACATTAATATAGTGTGTGCGTAAATATATATATATATATAAAGTTGAAAGGAAAACTAGAAATAAACATTGACAAAAATTATAGTAGATATTTTCTACATTCATTGAAATAAAAAAAAAATAGTAAATAAAGGGTTAAATAACTCTGGGCTTAAAGTAATATTTTATTGTAAAATTAAATATTTAAAAAGGTCTGATAAATAATATTTGTAATTCTGATTTTGAAATTAACAAAAAAAAAGTTAGCATAAAATATTTTTTAAACTCTTTTAATTAATACTTGTATAAAATATCTTTTTTAATTAATGCTTGTTTGCATTGCTACTGTGTAGTTAAAAATCTTTGTAGATTAAAAATTCTAAAGGATTATCATACCTACCTTTGGTCAAATTCCAAAGATTAAAGTAAAAACATGAAAATCACCCTTTGATAAAAATTTCCAGCTTGTTTTCAAATGGATTAAAGTAAATTGAAAACAGCCACTGTGTTTTTGTTCCCTGACCTACCCAAGGTTATATAAGACTGATAAAAAAAAAGATCAGTGAGTATTTTTGCTTGTAGTTTGTAAGAGTTGACCAGAGGAGTAAAATAATTGTAACAATTTGAATTTTGAATGGTAAATATTGTAAAACCATGTAATAGCTTTAGTTGTGTATATAATTTTGTATACTTTTCAAAATCAGAGCCTTATCCTATAAGACCTTAAATATCATTTATTTTTATTTTTTGTTAATAATAAACTTGTATTTAATTGTTAAAATGGTTTCCATCATCTCTTGGTCACATACAGTAATAGATCTTGTGTTCTCTGGGCTAGATTCATGCATGGATAAATGGGGATTTGTACTTAGTGCTTTGAGCATCCAGAGATGATCAATCATCATGCACAAAAGAGGATACTCTTTAAAGCCCATGCACTATATTAATTTAGTCTTATTAGAAGTTCAGTTTATAGTTGGCCAGTACAAGTGGCCTGAGCATTGATGATGATCAGTATGTTCTAATGTCCCAGCATTATTGTTTTGATTTCTTATTATTGTGTGTTTTAATGGATGGGCACTAAGCTGGTGCATCCAAGTTATATTTAAATAGTTGCCCAAGCTGGCAAAGGCTCAATAGTTAGCCTGGTCTAAAGAAGACCCATTTCAAATTGAGTCACAAGGTTGAATGTTGATTTATATTTTTCAAATCCAGTCACAAGATGGACTGTTGATTTTATTCTGATTTATTTTAATTATTGATCATTCATGATGATGGATGGTTCTCTTCATATTTACTGATATTTACTTTATAATGCTGGTTGATAAATAATTATGCTTATAGTTGCTCTTCTGAGTTAGCTTCTGATCTCTCAATGTTCTCAGAGATTTGTTGATCTCATGTGCTCTTAAATATTAAATATACTTATATATACTTCTGTAAATTATTGATATTGTATTTTAAATTGACTGTGAGTGATGATTTTTCCATCACCCAGTTTAAACTTGTTTTTCCACTTTCCACTTCTTTCTATTTTCATACCCCCCATCTCATTACAATATATATAAATATATTTGATTTATAATTTTAAATGAGAAAATGTATTATTTTTCTTGTTGATTTTAAAAACATCCAAATTGATTTACCCGTGGAGCACCTGACATTGTATTTCTCAAATGACTGGTACCATCAGTCTGTCATGTGACCCAAGTTCTGCAAAATTATTTAGAGTGAGTAAAAACTGTGATGTGTAATAGATTTAATTATATTACTGTGTGATCATATTTATCTTTTTAAATCTTTAATTTATTTTAAATTTATGTGTATCAATTTAATTCATTATTTTCCTAAGAATTTCATACATATATAATGAAATATTTATGCAACTATTTATCAGTTTCTAAATTTTAAAATTGTGTGTAGGTTAAATGTTAATTTTTAATTTTAAAAATAACAAACTTTAAGTGAAAGAAAACGTAATCAAGAGAAAGCTATATTTTATAATTTCAAAAAAAAGTTGTAAAGAAGCTAATGGATTTTTATGCTGCAAACTTAGCTTGTAAGTAAGTGCAATAGAGGGGTAAAATTTAATATATAAACCTCATAATTTGTCACTAATGGTGAGATCTAGAATGCCCAAATTTGATTTTGTCAGGATGGAGAAGTTCAACCACCATCTGCAACAAGCATTGCAAATGATCAACCCATCCAATGCCGGACAACAGCCTGGAAAAAAATTGGTAATATTTCTCCACTGCAAAGCTCTATAAATCTATTTTAAAAACTTATAATATTTAAATGAAGCTAGCTATAATGTTCATTAAATTATAAATTCTCAATTACATAAATTTGTGTTAAAATAAAATCTCAAAATGTAGCTTTTAAATAATTTTTCCTGTAACTGTAATCACTTATTATTTTAATCTTTTTATAATCTGTGGCCATGCCTATTTTCTATTCTCATTATTTTATTTCATTTCTAAATTTATATGTTATGATATGCCATAATTTCAAAGCAGAGAATAATTAATTTAATAAATGTTTGGGAAAGACAATTAAAAGCTCTCCAGTGTAATGTTCTCATGGCTTTTTGCTGATATAATTCACTGCCTTGAAATTTATTCTAAGAGATAACAACAGATCACTATGGGCTCATTGTTATTTATATTTAATTACTTAATATGTATTAGTCTGTTATTGTGAATTATTATTATATCTTTTAGTTAGATAATGGCCAGGTATAATCCCACAGGCATATTTATAAATGTATAACACCTGACATATGCTTTCTCCTGCCTAGTTTCATCTTTAAAGAATATATACAGATTCAAAACCTACCTAAAACTACTGCTGAAAGTCTTTTATTTTTTAAACATTGATGAAATTAGTATTATATATTTTTAATATTTTTGAAAAGTAGGTTAATTAGTTTTTTTGTTTGTTGATATTCCATGAAATAGTGTTGAAAGTCAGAGGATTTTTTTTAAATGTAGTGCAATTCTTTTGTCATGCCAATGTTCTAATTATTGCTATGTTTTATTTCATAGCCTTTTAAAATAGCATTCATCCTTTTTTTAACTGTATTGCAGTTCATGTGAATATTTTGCCTTCGATATTTTAATTTTTGCTTTATTTCATAGGCTTTTGATAAAAGCATCAAATAGCATTTAGTATATATTAATTTTTTTGAGATTTAGTATTATAGTTTTTGATTTATTTCATAGATTCTAGAAAATAGCATTAAATTGTATTTTTGATTTTTCTAATTATTACTTTGATTTATGTCATAGGCTTTTGAAAATAGCATTCATGATTGTTTTTTAAAATATAGTGCAGTTCATGTGAATACTTTTCTTCATTTATGTCATAGGCTTTTGAAAAAAGCATTAAGTAGTATTTTCTTCGATTTCTTGTTTTTGTAATTTGTATTTTAGAGTGATTTCTTCGATCTGTTGCCTTAGGCATTTTAATTTTACAGCAATTTCAGTGATTTCTTCACTAGAAGCTTATTGCATCTTGATGGGTACTTCAGTGTCACCTAGTAGCTCAGTATGGCTAAGTGGACAGTACCAAATTTTATTATATAAAATAACTGCATAGGCTTTGATTTAGCCAGTAGAATAGATGTCCACATATTACAAACTTATGACATGACAATTTACATTTTATTTTATATACATTTAATTTTAAGGCCAATTATCTATTATTTTATATAAATTTAGCATTACTGGGTTGTCTAATTTCATGATTATTTTATTGCATTTCTTCAGTAGGCGTATATCCCTGCTTCAGAAAATTTAATTTGGCAGGTTCATTCTCAATAAGTTTCATGCAAATGCAGGAACATTCCTTTCATGTTCAGAATCAGATAGTCTTGTTCTTATCTTGTTACCAGTGCAGTGGATTGTTCCTGCCTGTTAATGAGAATGAAAATGCTCATTCCTTCATTCCATGACCCATTATCTTCACAAAAGCAAATATATTCCTGACATTTCCTTATTGTAAGATTTGCATATGGCATCAGGGAGGTGATCATATTCCAATATACCTCATTATTTAATTGTGCTACCTCCCTTATGTGTCATAGTTTGACATTTCTGCATTTATTGGTCATGATCATGAGAGTTATTCATTTATCTATCGAACCATATTTTCTAAAGTTAATTAAACTTACTTTGTGTTATTTATTATTATGTACCTACTTGAGGGATATCTTCCCCAAAGACCTGATGTCCCTTATTTATATATATGTTGTACAGTGAAACTTTTACATATGTATTCATCAATTAATGTAATTTCCACTATCTTATAAATCTGGTAACCAATTAAGTGTTAGTCATTTCTTTTGTTTATTTTGTTTGTAACTTTAACACTAATAAAGTGTTTGTATTTTATATATAAATCACATTGGGGGTCTTGTATTGCCACAGGGAAATCATATATTAGTAATCTAGTTTTAAGAGCCTCTACCTCTCCTGAATCACTGAGCCTAATTAAAAATGAAGTAGTATGTAGGTTAGAATGAGTTGTGGTGGCTGAAGTCATCCTAGTGGTTATTTGTGCAGATATCAGCTCTTCCTGACCATTACAACATATGTATTAATAATTTAGATGTTGGAAATAATTATGAAACTTATATCAAGAAGTAATAAATTGATTTACACAGAGAATAAAAAAAATATTTTTATAGTTTGTTTAGATATATTCTACACTTACTGATGTATTGGGATTTATTCATATACATAAGACACTATGTTGGGATGTGATGAAATAAAATGTATTTTATCTCAAGTGCTGCCACATTATTTTTCTTTTCCAAGTAGTTTATTCATTCACCTATAAGGCTCAAAGGAAGCAGTACAGTTTGAGTGTTTGCAGAATTTATCAACCTCTAAGGTTCAAAAGGGACAAGGCTTAATGTTCATGTGGTATTTATCATCCTCTAAGATAGAAAAGACCAAGACTTTACTTTCAAGTATTATATCCTGCAGATCCAACTCAAAAGTGAGCAAGGTTTAGATTTTATTTTATGTGTCATAGGTAGCTTAACAGAAGAATCAAACTGAGATAATCTTTCTAATGTCTATGCTTCAGCATATGTCTTAACATTCTATGATAAAAAAAAATATAGATCCTAGAGTTGAAATCCTATGTATTTTTATAGAATCCAATATCAAGCAAATCTCTGCACATTATGCATATATACTGTTAGTGAAACTGAAAGGTAAAAATAATTAGAGAAATGAATAAAAGTTAAAAGTTTTGTAGTAAGAATACAAATGAGAAATGAAAACTTATTGTTTCATCTTAAAGGGAGGGGATTTGTAACTATAACAAATCTGATGTAGCTCAAATGTGGTTATATTACAAGTCTGTATAAAACATTCTTCAATAAAAAGTTACATAAATTGATTAATAAATATAGAAACTTCCATCTGCATGTGTGCATGTATATACATATGACTTGATTAAATTGCCTAAAAAGTTAAAAGAAAGTTAGTTTGTGCATTTGTTCATATTTTATAAATTTATTTTGTAAAATGTGAGAAATAATAATAATAAATTTCTGCAAAGAAAGAAAGAAAAATGCTATACAAAAAAATTTTGAATTGCATAGGTTAGAAAAATTTTAAGCATTCCAAACTCTTATTTAATTTGCCTTTCAAATGTAAGTTTCAATTAAACAACTTGTCCATTTTTATAACACATCTGTTGGTGGACTTGAATCTAATATTAAAATTTTGGAATTGATAATATTTTAGAAGTTATAATTAAAAATTTAAAGGTCAGCAATGAATTTTGCTTCCGTCTATGTTAACTAATAACATAAATAAAAAGAGAGAGAGAAAAATATAAAAAACTATTTCTTCATTTTCCTTTTATCAAAGCATAATGTTAGTTGTAAGTTTGCATCCACAACATGTTTGGAAAACAATAAAATGGATATTTTTCAAAACATATGTTGTAATGATGCAAATATCAATTTTTTTAGCTGGTGACATATAAGTTGTTTGAAAACATGTTGTTTAAGCATCAAATAGGTATAAATAGGTTCAAAACAAACAATTAGGCATTATTCTTAGTTCAGATGCTCAGCATTTCATTCACTATTGCCTTGCATTTTGGTCTCATCTACTTCTGAAGCAGTGTTCTAGTGATCCTTGCTGAAAAAACAATAACTTCTGGTTAAAACTGTATTCCATGTAACTTGGCTAGCTGTATTTTACTATTTTTAAAACTATTTGTCAATACTCTGATGCTAACAGTCCCTGTGACAATGTTATCTAGCATAAAAATATGTTTAGCTAGGCACCAGTTAAAACCATCTGAAAAATGTTGTTGGATCCAGAAACTGGCACTAAAGTTTGAAAAATAAGTCTTTGCAATGTCTCTATAATGCTATGAAGGATAAAAGAAACAGTGCTGTTTGGATTACCTAAGACCTGCTGATATTATACTTCATATAACATCACCAGTGCTGCTGCATTTACTCAGTAATAAAACTAGTGCCAAAGAAAAAGAACCACATCTTTGAAGAAATTAATAAAGACCATTAGAAATTTATTTAAAAGATCAATATCTACAAAAACCATGTTGTGTGACTGTTTCAATACTTAACATGGTAAGTTTTTTTCATTATCAACACTATCAGGCCTTAAATGTAAACTTAAATTTAAAATATATTTTACTACTATGATATGTAATATTTTGTGTGTGTTAATAGTTGTGAGTAAATATGTACAGCAGTTTTATTTATTCATTGTTACTAAATTATTTTTTTATTATTATTCCATTTAGTTTGTGTTTGTTAACTCAATCCAAATACTATGCTTTTTACACACATATTCTAGTGAACATCTACAGTACTAAAAAATCACACAATCTTCTGGAGATCATACTGGGATGGTAGTGATAATTATAATTGATGATGATCATTTCTTTAAAGATTTTCCAAGAGTAAGCTTTCTTTTTAGGTTTGGTGCCTTTGACTTTCAATTTTAATGAAACTGAAAAACAATTACTCTTTAATTTTAAATCCTCATCATTATATTGGTTAATTTTATCTTGTAATGGAATCTTTTTTAAAAAATTTATTAGCCATTTCATTCTCATATTTATTTGAATCAAAATTTACAATATACATTGAACATATCATTACATATATGTATATATCTGTGATTACATGTTGAAGATCATTATATATATATGTGTGTATATATATATATGCAAGTTCAAACCTATATAGGGAAGAATTACCATTACATAATACGTTTACGGTATATATTATTGTTACTGTATCTTTTTATGCTGTAATCAAAACTGTCATTATCTTGGATATGTCAGAAACCAATTACAAGATTACTGATGAAAAATTAAGCAAATAAATCATATCTTCAACATATGTTTAGTAATCTTTGATCATGAAAAGTTGATTATTAAATGCATAATATGTGGATCTTTTTTTGCTCTTCCATGAAATCAAACTGTATTTTTGATTATGTATTGCATAGAACTTGCATTTTTTGTTTTTGCAGCTCTTAACAATAAAAGGCCTTCTTTTTAAATATGTCATAAATGTATGCACTGATTCCTTTAATAGAATATTATAAAAATTAAATAGGTACATTGGAAGCTGTATAATGAAAACATTTTATGCTGTACCTTTTATCCTCAAATGAAATAGCGTTAATAAAATCACTATATTATGTTGTCATCAATCTTACAAACCAAAAGTAGTCATTTTTATTTTTAAAAAAGGTTTTAAAAATCATTTTAGTGAATAATCAAATGCAAAATCAAAATGGTATAAATTAATGGTGGACATTCTGGCAAATCCTTGCAAGAAGCAATGAGGAATATATATTTTAAAAAACTCTAAATTATCAAGATAAAAGTTGTTTTTGTAAATATAAAAGGAGGTATAAATATGAATAGTGGAGAGTTGAAAGACTAATTAGATATGTTAGCTATTTGAGAGACATAGCAAATATCTTATTTTCAAAAATGTGAATGGACCTGACTAAACAGATAATGATATCAAAAGAGACTATTATTATAAATATTTTTTAAAAAAATAAAAAATACACATATGAATAAAATCAAAATTGGATAGATAAATGGAATGTGAATGATATGAAAGAATGAAATGATAGTATTTGCACAAAAACATAGAAATATTTAGATAAAATATTGGTAAATTATTTATTATAAATAATACAAATGGTCATATTATAACATTGATGGAATACAAAATATGAGTGTTCATTATTATAAGAGATATAGGAGAGAAGTGAAATAAAAATTGGAAATCTGAGTAAAGTATATAATGGAGAGTCTATACAGTAAAGGTTAAATTAGAAATATACTATTGTTGTTTTGATAGATAGAGGAACTTGAACAAAAAGAACATTTTTATAAAAATGGAAAAGTATGTATCATGGATTCTAAATTTGTATAGATAGAATTAGACACATTAAAAATATTTGATACAAACCTTCTTAAATGCTTTGACTAGGGATGCATTGAAAATAAATTGATCAGTTTCAGTAAAATTTTAGAAAAAAATTTGAATGATTGTGAATTTAATTTTTAAACTGACATGGTAAAAAAAATTGCAAATAAATGTTACTTAAAATTATGAGAACTAATAAAAAAAATATAGAAAAAAGGAAAAAACAAAAATTTAAAAAGATAGAAAACATTAATAAGTAGGTCATAAAAACACATGATAAGTGTGTGTTTTGCCACATGTATGGCATCTTATGCATTTAAACTTATAGCTCTTCTTAATATACAAAAGTTTATTCAACCTTAATAGTTTGTAGTTTCAACTTCTGTTTCATTTACTGATACTGAAACATTAGACACATCTTTAGTGTTAAAACTCTGCATTCCTCAAATGGTTATTTATAGTTAATGTTGGCTCATCCAGAAGACCTTGTTTTAGATTATTTTCAAATAAATAGAATAATAAATTTTTGAAAAGTATATCCTAATCTTGATATTTCTCATATAATGCTCATCTCCTGTTTCAAATCTCCCAAGTGTAATATCCATTTTGACATCACAGG
>JAQFVV010013495.1:0-40000 GCA_028023455.1 Epiperipatus broadwayi | reverse complement strand
ATCCCTACTAGGTTTGCTAATAGTCAAATCCTACGAAAATGACACTAACAGATATAATCAATATATTATTATTATTATGTAATGAGCAATAAATGTGCTCTTTATGCAGATTGCATTATATAAACTAGATCTAAGGTTCAGATTAATGCTGAATGAATAATATTATAGAGAGCAAACTGGAAATTTGTAGCATGACTTCAGAGACTATGGCACTACATAATATAAATGAGATGCAGTCAGAATGTGCAATTACTCATGCAATTCAGTAACAAGTACTCGGTTCCCATGGACCTTATGATTTGCTATCTTAAAATAAGTGAACATTTAGTTTGGAGATCAGAGCAGCTTATAAAACTATCTGGACTCTCATGTTCCAGTTTTAAAATAAGATAATGGGGTAGTCCTTAAAACCAAAGTCCATTTTTAGAAAAGAGCTGTCTGAACTAAGAATAGTGGGGTGTCCCTTAAAACCAAAGCCCATTTTAATAAAATATATATATCAAGGCATATACTGCATCTATGTGCTTTATAAATACACATTAGTAATGGTTTCCAAAATATAAATATTAAAAAATATTAAAACGCTAAATCTGTAGTTTCATTCTGTGAAACTACTAAACACTGGTTTGTAAATTTCCATACTTAAGTCATGCTAAAAGGGAGTAATTATAAGTGACCTAGTTTCCCCAGTAATCCATATAGTTTATAAAAATAAACTAAGAAGGAGTAAAGAATATTTGGGATTTAAAAGTAACTAATTATTTATAATATCCTTTACAATAGCATTCTCACTCTTACTTAACTAAATAGACATTTAATATGCAAACCTGAAATATACAATAAGCCAAAACATAATAGCTTAAACTAATATATATAAGAGAAGGTTTTCAGATTGGAGATTTACAGGTATGCTAAAAAGCAATATAAATTAGTTTTGTGAGAGTTTTTAATCAGCTCTCTAAAATTATTAATATTATCAATCTCCACTCTGAATGAAGGCACAACATAACTTAATGAATTAATATATAAAATAGATAATAGGCATGACCACATATTAGAAAAAACAGATAAATAATAATAACTGATTACAGTTATTATGTTAAGAAAATTATGAATTACAAATATTTGTTAAGCAGAGAAGATTCTTACAAAGATTATTATTATTAAATTTACATTATAGTTTCATTAAAAATTATTTTACTAAGATTATTTATTATTTATGAACATTCAACATTTAGCTAGGTTTAGAATTATGAATTAATTTAATAGTTTAAATTTAAGTTATTTATAGAGCTCTGTGGGAAGAAATTTACTGATCTTCTTCTAGCTGAGGCATCCACATTAGGTACTAGCATTTTCCATTAGTCTGGCTTATCCAATGTCTTCTTGGCAGGCTGTAGGTCTTGAACTTTGTTCCCATTCTGGACCAATTCTCTGACAATGAAGGTGGTAGCTGGTCGGTCTCTATCCCATAGTTTTCATTGTAGAAAGAGTGAATGAGTGAACCTTGATGTCTGAAATTTGGATTTTTTTTATTAACTCTTTCTCACTCTTCCTCACAAGCCATTAAAAGTTGTTTATGACTTTTAATTTTCAATTTTAAGTTTTAATAGCCAGCATAAATTTTAACAAGATCAAAAGATCTGGCTTGGCTATTGACAAGTGGTGCCAGGTTAACGATTTTGTCTTTGCCCTTTCTGAGAAACCGATGTCAATGTTCTGCTATATGTATAAGACAGACACCCCTGAAGTTAAGATTTATATGCGAATATCAACAAATCTGTAAAATAAATAACTTAAAAAATAACTTTCTATTTAGAAAATCTGTAATGTTTACTATATCTATCACATTACAGTTCCTTTCACATATAAACATAGATGTGCTTCCACACATATAATAATGTTTACAACCTATTTTAATTTTGTTAATTTTAAAATTATAACTGTATGACACATACAAACATTAACATTACTATTAAATGTGCACACATATCCGCACATACATGTAAATATACGCTATTACCTATCAAAATAAATTATTATAAGCTTATATACATGGACTAGGAGGGGTTTGAAATGTGAAAGAAGACTACTATGGCACATAGTAGGTGAAACAGGATGATAGACAAATAATACTATTTCAATATTTACAAAATAGAACATTTTCGCTTATTTATTAATATATTCATTGACATAATACTTCGTAAAAAAAGTTTCTGATTTGGGAAACTTTGGATGTTTATAAAGTCACTGGAACTGTCATAATTTTTGTATTAGATAGGCAGCACATAATTAACTCTGATGGCCATACAGAATTGGTCACTAAATGGATATCCTGCTATTATTATTTGGTGAATGAAAGATTACAGATTAATTTATAACGATCTAATGGATGACTGTTTCTTGATTGCAAAAACAAATGTTTTAATATAATGGGAATTTTAACACTATTTTAAGAAGAAATCATATTTCTACACATCTATTTACATATAATGCAGTCTAAAATCTTTGCTTTAGAGTTTTTTAAAACAGTTAAAGTGATCATTGAAATTTAAACTTGGTTAGGAAATGTTCATTATTATACTTTTTAATAATTCTGACATGTTAATACATGTCTATTCTTGTTAATCAAATTGGAAAAATTAAGAAAGGTTTACAGTTGATAATGCCAGCTAGAAATGGCCTGAGAATGGTCCAAACGGTGCGACTGCACAAGATCCCACATTTGAGAAAATAAAAAAATAAAAAATTTATCACTTGCTAAATGTAACTATATTTTCTTTGTTTTTGCCAAAACTCTGAAATTTGTAGGTTTTACAATGACTATCATATGCGAAGTAATACAATTATAGAAACACTGGGTTGTTCACTGAACTTATAAACTTTTAATTATTGCTATATATAGCCAATAGATAGCTCTGATAATAACTGGATTACACTTATCTTATATATAATGACCAATGTAATCTTTGTTTACTGGATAAAGTTTTCTTTGAAACCTAATAATAATAACAAAAAGAAAAAGATGAAGAACGAGGAGGGGAAGAAGGAGGAGGAATAAAAAGAGGGAAAAGAATTTTTTATTTCTAAAGAATGTCCCTTTCTCTCTTTCAAAATTATATATATGGATAATAACTTACTAATTACTACATTTTATCAGTTTACAATTTTTGATAATACATACCTTATGGTCCTACAGTTATTAATAGATTAATCCTTGTGTTAAATTTATTAGTCAATTTTTCAGAATACCCTACATTCCTTTTAGGAGCATTTACTATGAACTATAAAACATTTGTAACTAAATGACTATATTTTCCTAATTTTTCTCTTGTTAATTGAGAAGGTTTTTGCCCTCAAATGCCATCTCATTTCACTATGGTAAACACTTCATTCATAGATTTTTTTCTATTCACACATGTTACATCAATTAATAAATTCAAGCCTAATCCCTTCTCCTTTTTCTGGTCACTCTGTACTTACAATAACAATAGATCTCGATTTAAGAAATATATGCATTAATACATTTGGGAAAACAATAAGATATTATTAACATTTCGAATCCCAGAATTTCTTTTTTCTGAAATATACATTTTATTATTTAAAATGAAAAAATATGACTTCAGATTCTATAAAACAAGAATAATTTTTACAAATATACTATCACACACAATAGATCATATATCCAGACAATCTTTCCACCATCTAGTTCATTATCACTTGTAAATAAAATACACAAAAGACTATTATCCTATTACAGATTCATATTTACATATTAAACATTTAACTAAAGCACACAATACAGCTTGCGAAAAGAATATTTAGCAAGAAAAGAAAAATTTCTAGCAAATTCACATAGAGGAACTAAAGGATATATTCGCTGGGCAGTAGGATATTCTTCCACAACCATCTGCCATAAATACTGAAAGTACAATCAAAATAGAAAATAATTGAAATATTATATATACAGTTTAAGCAAAAATGACAGCAATAATAGCATTTAAACCTAATCCTGATTTTCTAGATGAACCAGAGGATGAAGTAATTTTGTATCCAAGTGATTTTGTACTAAAGTTAGCAATTATGTCAGACTCCTGTCATCCAGAACATCATGATATATGGAGCATTGTTTTGCTCATTTGAGTCAATTAACAAGTGAATTTCTTGCAAATTTTTTGACAAAATATATGTATAAAATACAAGGATTATATCCTATATCAATGGTATCTTTTACTAAATAAATAACAACCCAATACCAACATATATCCTGTATCTATGGGTTCTCTAGATATTAAATCAAACAATATGCAAAAAAGGTTCATATTTATAAATCACATTTAGAAATAGTTTGAAGTAAAAAAATATGAAGTAATTGCAGTTGTAGACGCAGCATCTAAGGCCAAATGATGTTCTTATTCAAATTCATTCAGAAACTGAAATACCTCAATCTATAATATTCATGATACTAAGTGATAATACATCATCATCATTTATTCCACATCAATCAGTTCCTCAAGGCTCACCTTTCAGTACATTACTGTTTGAATATGAACATTCATCCCCACATTAAAAAAATAGAACAAAATATTCATTGCAAATTTGTATCAGCAATAAACAACACTATTGTCTCATGCATAGAATAAATGAATGATATTACAGTATTTTTAACATCAATAAAATAAATTCCTACACTACTTAACTTTTTACAAGAATATACATAAAAATATAAATATAGCACAAATAAGATTTTAGCATGGATAATTTATACAGGCCTGGTTCTTATTCAGTTTTTTTCATGGCAAATCTACCATTTTCCTTGACTTCCATTTCTATTTGAGCTTTATTAGTATGAGAATGAACATCCAAGAAAAGCTTAAAAATGAAATAGAAAACTATTACTTCTCTCTCCAAATTATATTTATCACTATATTCAAAAGTGTCACTCTTTAATCAATTAATTATAACAAAAATTTAATACTATCTACTTATCGTACAATTTACAAAATCATTTGTATGATATATAAATTCACTTTGTATAAAGTTACTATGGGAGACAAAGACAGTAGCCATTCCATTAAAGTCTTTAATAGTCAAAATAATTAACCTTCTTTATACAAATACAATTTCCAATACTTGAAGTCACACTGAAAATAACTCTGACAGATAGACCAGCCAGTAACTAAATTCTTAATATCAATATTTCATTCTGTGCCAAATACCAAAGATAAAATTGATACACTACTACAATAAAAGGATATATATTGGTACGTTTTTAAATTAATTCACATTAACCCTCAAATTTTCTATACTAAAAATAAATAATAAACAACTTTTACACAAATTTAAAAATTGATCCCTTGATCCTAAATATTTCGATTGTCTTTTAAAAATTAATTTAATACTCTTTCAACATTCTATTTTCTTAAATATAAAATATTTTACTCTAATGTTGATTCCATATGTCAATTGTGCCATAGGGAGAATGAAACAATTTCATTTTCTTTATGTTTGCTTTGGTCTTACAGCAATAAAGACATTAATTATAAATAAATACAAAACAACTCTACTTCAATTAATATAATAAATTTATTCTCTAAAATTTTTCCCCCAAATTACGTGCTGCAACATATAACTTATATGCATTATGGTGAACAAGATGCATATTTATATATGTGAATAACAAAGACGACATCCTACTACTTTTTTAAATAAACTAGAACAACTGAAACTGGAAGATAAAAAAATTACTTTTCTAGACATATTTGTAACCACATGGTCCTTAATAAAACAACGTTCAAGTCTTTAATCCTTATGGTAAATTAAAAATAACAAAATAATAATGTGGACCTATAATTTATTTAAAATTTGGCTTGGACAATCGAGAAAGATAACGAAAATCAAAATATTAAATTTATAAATTTAAATATTCAAAATCAGAACAATATCTTGAACTATAAGATGACATTGAACCCTGAAAACATGAGAGGAATTATATACCTTAGTTCATTAACCCCCATGGCCAAAAGATTTTCTCCACAGAAACTTAAAATTGTGTAAATTAAGATCGGAAAAACAGTATAAAGACATACATGAAAGATCTAATAAATACTGGGCATAACTTCCAAAAATTAATGCTGTAATAAAAAAAAATTCTATAGCAAAGTTAAGATCATGGTACAACTCTGATCTGAGGAGAAAAAATGGATTAGTTTTCTGTATGTGTCAAAAATCGAGCAGAAGTTAAGAAATACATGTGCCGATAAATATAACATAAGTTTCCAGTTGTCTCCATCTTATAAATAAGTTGTTAAATAACTTTAAAGACAAGGTAACTAGGAAAGCTGCACATCTAGTAGTATATAAAATGGTGTGCAACTACGGATAAACTAGAGCTAATCTGTCCACAAGACTGGCCGAACACAATTATTTATACAAAAGGGGGAAAGAAGCGGTGAGTTCTCATCCATATTTTTGGAGCACGAGCTGCAGTCAGGCCACAAATTCGATCTCTCTAAGGCAGACATTATATGCTTTCAGAGAGACAACAGAAAAAGAAACGTAAATGTGACATGAACTATAGCCAAAGACAAGCATACATTAAATAAAAATCCTATCTCTAAAATCTTTTACATAGATTTGAATATAAATGAAACAACAAATTCAATTTTTTAAAAATCCTATGCACAATAAACATATATATATATATAATGAGATCTTACCGAAATTAAGTGTATAAAGCTATAATTATGATACTAGTAGTATCGAAAAGCGCTAAGCTATAATAAAGATATTTAAATCAAAGAAAGCCTTTTCTGTTTTTGAGATGGTCAAACATTTATTAATTTATTACAATTAATGTAGAAAAAACAGTAAAAGTATTTACAGAATTATATATTTTTATTGTAATTACTATTTTTTTTTATAAAGTTAAGAGTGGTTACCACTCTTTTATTGTATTTTTGTCCCAGTATTTACGATCTGATTGGCTAATCACAAGCGCTGAGAGACTTGCACTCTCTCGTAAGTTAATTCCATTTATTATTGTAATACTTAATATTTGTCATTGTATATATGTAAACATTGTGATTTGTAACCTATTTTGTTTTTTTAATAAAGTTCCTTTAAAAACTAATAATAATCATCATCATCTAAAATAATTTATTGAGCTTTATTTTTTCTTTTAATTAATTTACCTAATAACAAGAAATAGATTCAAAATGTTATAATAAAAATTACTTTTTACTACAATTCTCTTTGAAGTAAAAATTGGATTTTTATTTTATACAAGCAATTGCTAAGGCAGAGGGAATAGATCATAATCTATGTTTATAACTAAGAGCCCTAATCTGGGCCCGGTAAAACTTTAAAAGTTTTTCAAGTTCGAATCAAGCTTAGGAATTATTTTTTAGGCAGCTAGCTCATGGAAAATTTAATAAACTATCTCTAATATTTCGTCAGTAAATGGGTATCTTTTTATTTATAACAACAAAATAAACACAAATAAAAAAAAACACAAACAAACTTTTACCACGTAGTATTTGAACATTCTGACTATTAACGCTCTCTTCTTTATTGCTCTTTTATAGGAGAAGAGCTTTCGAGAAAAGCCTATTGCCTTGCTATGAAGTGTGTAAGTTATTATATATACCCAAATAGTGTGCCACAAACTAACACTAAAGTTTCACTGTAAATGTGTTTTAGTAAGCTAAAATATCAGTTTATTAACTGTGCTATACTTATCATAATAAATGTAATATTATTAAAACATTTCATAAGTAATCTAGAAAGATATTATTCATTTTAAGAACATGCGAAGCTTGAACTAGTATCTTAGTTTTAAAAAAAAATAATGATTTGAAAATACTTTAATAAATATATAGATAATTATACTTTAATTTTATTAATCTTACATTAAAATAATTGAATTAATTTTTTTGTTTTTGTTGTTTTTATTACTATGATATAATTTTTTTGTGAACAAATATCAGAAGTTTATTTGCATATATGTGTAAACTTCAGGGTAAGGATTTCATAGTGCAGAAATAATATGCCATATTATATGATCTGAGTTTGAATACTAGTTGGGTTGAAAGTTTTCAAGATTTCAATTTTTTTTTTTTTTCAGATAGCTAATCCATAACCAATTCAGCTCACTATCTGACATTGATTTATAAATGGATATCAAGATATTCTTAACTATAGCCTTAAAAAGAGTGTAAAATCATTTTAATACATCATTGACAAACAATTGGCAAGCCTGCTAATGTCTTCTTTTTTACTCTTCCTCGAGAAAAAATATCAGAAATCTATTAAAAAATATATCAAATAAGCCTTTATTAAGCAATGGGTTATTTAAAGCTTGTTTTAGTTTAACTTTTATAAAATATCTGAGATCTTTTTTCTGACATTTGAGGTTTATCTATTGCTTTAGAATATTTATAAGAATTACATCTATAGTATACTTACTAATTTTAGGATATTCCAAGTTATTCATATTTTAGAGTTATAATTAATTGGAGAAACATTTTAAAATTATAATAGAGCGATCATTGCTTCCATTGATTGATTGAGATGAATTGAAGACACTCGGTGAAAATTACAGCAAACTGAAATAATAATGCCAATTCAAATATACTTAATGATGTCTTAGTAACTTTAAGTTAAGCTTTTTTTTAGAATCGCCATTTTTTTTATTATAATAATTAATAATTAGAATCGCCATTTTTATAGTAAATTCTGTATTGGATTACATTTTGTACTATTGTTTTAAATATTTACTTCATATCGCGAATTTCTCAAAAATTAATAAGCCGTCTTCAGAAAAAAAACTTAAAGTTTATTGCCATTAAACATTTAAAAACCAAAATCAGGGGTGAAGGGAGTTGATTGCTAAGATATAATATTAAATATTCAAATATGACCATGGGCATGTTTTTTTATTTTTGCAAACAGTTGTGTTGCATTCTTAATCACATACTTATTCTCACTTTTTTTATTTATATGTCAAATGCGTTGACCGGGGTTTTTATATGTCAAATGCGTTGACCGGGAAGCGAACCCGGGCCAACTGCTTGGAAGGCAGCTATGCTAACTGCTAGACCACCAACGCTTGACACTTATTCTCATTTTTAAAATCAACTCTATTAATGCAACCGTTTTTAAAAAATAATCACTTCTGGATCTTTTTGAAATAACAATCTTTAGAAAATTCGCTATACTGAATCATCAGCTTCTTAGAATACAATACTGGCGGAACAACTAACTTCTTCAAACATTTCTGATGAACCTAATATTTTAGCATATCGCTATTTAAGGGATATTGTAAATTATCACAATTATTCTTTTGTTTTCTTTTATGTGGAGTCTAATGGGGAAATAATTGTCTCAAATTATTAGTTTAATAAATTAATTTAGTTGTTTGAATGGAACTCTAGTGCTAAAGTCTATTACTTTGCTCCTCAGAGCGATACATGACATCTAAAACAAAAACTTAAAATTATAAATTATTTTGTTCTTCTGTTTGCTTTATTGTTTAAAATCTAATTTAAATATAGTGAGTTAGTTTTATCTAAAAATTCTTAATTTACTTTTTTTTATTTTCCACTATTCAAAAGATTCATAAATATAAAAAAGTAAGCAAACGTAGTGAATGATATATATATAATATTTCTAATAAGACTTAATCACAGAAATGATGAATTTCCTTGCACCCTTAATCCCAATGCATTTTGCCTTCTGTCATATTTTATTTAATAAACAGCAACTCGTAAATGAATATGGTCATTCAATCTTCAAAAGTAAATGAGTCAGGGAGAAAAAAGTGCTCTAGAAATGAGTTTTGCAATGACAATACATATTCAGTCGACAACAACGAATGCGTCTATAGATAAAACAGTGGTCCATTTTTTGGTACTTTATATTTAATAATGTTTTTTTAATTTCTTCAGCAGAAAACCTTTTTCTTGAAATACTTCACCATCATACCTAATTGTTGCTCAGCAATCTATTCCCTGCCTTATTTTTTCATTGGAAATAATTGGTCTTAAACTTCTTTAGAATGTCTTTGAGATAATGCTCATAACAGAGATGGAATATACCTCTGCCATATGGCTCATGCTCAAATTCACTGTAAAACGCTCTTATAGAAACTCTTGCAATGTTCACATGTCCAATCTATTCAGCAAATCTAAAATCAGTCCATTTATTTTTGCTTTTCTAATTCTATAAGAATAGAAATTTGATATTTACAAAACTGAACTTACAATGATATCCAAGTATTAAATAAAGGTTCATATTGAATGAGGAGTTATTAGCAATCGATTATGACTAGAATCTCCCCCTCATTAATATTACTTCTCTAATTTACTGATGTAAAAAATTTAAAAAAAAAAAGCAAATTTACATGGATCCATTTCAGATTCACAAAGAAAATTGTGACAATAAAGAAATATGCTTTGATGTAAGGAGTGTGGGAAAGGTTTGGCATTCCTGTGATTTATATGATGTGATGTGATCAGATGCACTGTGATTTCTCCTTATATGGAGTCAGGAATCTCACAGCAACTATGGCCAGAAAAACTTGTTAGCCACTTTGATCTCCCTTTCCATTCCCCACCCTAAATTTTCCCATATTCTTCTCTATCCTGTTCCATCCCATTTCCACAACATAATCTTTGTCAACTCCATGTCCTTTATTTCTAAATCACCCTTGCCCTTTCCCAAACCCAGCATAAAAATCAATAAGATACTTTATTAATCACTTTGTTTATATTTATTCTTCCACAACTTGATTATTTGTACCCTTTCTGCTTTCAGGCATTTACTTTCAATTAACAGTTGCTAATATTTTCTATGCCAACTTGCAGACTAAATCACCCATATTTTTCCATTTACATGTATATTCCCTTGTTGCTAAATATCCCATTTGAGCCTTAAACAGTAAATTACTTTCATTCCTATTATCATACATTAACTCACACCCAATGTTCTGTTTACTTCTATAAATATTTAAATTCTTTTTACTCTCCATAATAGTTCTGTATTTCTCCAACTTCCTATTCTTTATTAATGCATCTATTCTTCTATCCCATTCCTTAATACTATAACACTCAACAATTTCTTAATATCATCACCCCACCTTTTGTATAAGTATACTGACCTAAAGTCTTTATCCAAATCTTCAATATTCCCATTCATATCCCCTATAACAATTATTCTCTTTCCCATTTCTTTAAAACTCTGTATATCCTTAACTAAGCTTTCATATATGCTACTGTTCCACTCCATTAAAGCTTGACGATATCCACTGTCTATATACACTATAGCCATCATCCATTCTTATCTTCCTAATCTTATCTCAAACCACAAATGTTTTTGACATTTAACAATATTTAAATAATTTTTTGACATAATTCCTATACCACCACTCTTTTTTTCTCTTTCTTTCTATTTATACCCTGCCATATCAAGTCTTCCAAAATAGATTCTTCTTCTCTTAGATGTGTTTCCAATAGGGCTAATATCTCAAGCTCTCAATTTTTAATTGCTTTGTTTAATTCCAGCCACTTTTCTGGTCTCCTACCACCTTGCATATTGAAATACCCAATTTTAATAATTTCTTTTTTCCTAGCTACTCTTTTATAAATTCTTTTGACTCTTTCATCTCCATTACATTTGTAAATAACTTGCTTACCATTAATTTACAGACCCATTCCCTCTCCACATCCACATTTATATATAAATCAGATAACCTTTGATTATTACTTATATCCTGTCCATTCTTCTTCTTTTTAATAACACTCCCACTTAAAACCCCACTCCCCTTCATAAGTTTCCCAAACTATATTCTTTATAAATCAAACTCCCTAAAACTTCACTTTCTTGTTTTTCTAAGTGCAAATCATCTTTACTATAAAATTCCCCTTTCCAATAAAAAAAATCCCACACATCCACATATTTGTCATCATTTCTCTCATACAATTTTTTTAATCTTTTATTTATATAACATGCCCTATCTAATATATACCTCTTGTCAAATCTTGGTAATTATCCAACTATTCCTATTCTTCCTTTAATCTTACTCAAACTCCTAATCAATTGTATGTACTCATCCATTACTCTCTCTGATGATTCTGACAAATTATCAGTCCTTACCATAATATACACAACTCTATTTCCTTGCTTGTTTACTTTATCTGTAACATTTCTAATTCTAGCTTTAGGCAAACATACTCTTACATACCTGTTTCTGTCTTCCCTTGTAATTATATATCCACATTCTTTAATTAATGAATCTCCTATCAATACTGTCTCATAGTCTACTTTCTCTGCTTCATCTATAACATTCTCTACTACCTTCTGGACTTCCTTATCTACTTCCATATCATTATTACTCAATAATTCCTTCATCTACTCACACTTCATCTCTACCAATTTTAATTTTGCTTCTACATCCTTTATCTCTTCCTCTATCTTACTTATTCTTTAGTTACCCATCTCCATTTTACTACTTATTTTTCCACCCATATCTCTTTCACTCCACTACAACCATACTCCATCCTATCTTCCTCAATTACATTTTGCTCCATTTCTTCTGACTTTCTTATTAAACTATCTATACTTAGAAACCACTTTTTTATCTCTTTTATCACACTTACACACTATTTGCATAATCATAAACTTCTTACATCCTTCCTAGTCTTACTTAAACATTTCAAGTGATAAACCCATCACATATAGTATACTCTACTATAGCATGTCTAATTTCTTTCTGACCATTATATGTGCATTGTGAAATACAAGTGAAATCCATATTCCTTATTTTCCAATCATCTACTCTCTATTTAACTTTTTACTTCCTCTCCTACTCTTCAAACCTCTTTGCATTTACTTTTTTTTAATGACAATCGATCAATAACCACGAATTTTCCGATCATAGGACTCAAAAACTTATATTTTACCTCAAATAAATCACTCCCTTTCTTAAATTTAAAAAAATTTTAATAGCAACCTTACTTAAAAAACCAATTATTTTTACATATAACTTAGTTATAAAATATCCTTACATTAGAGCACATTCAACAAAATATTTTTTTTTTAACTTCTATATTTAAAATGGCAAACAAACACTTTCTTAACATTTTAACAATTCCTGATCTTTCTAAATTCAATTATATCCATTTCTCATAATCACAATTTTCTCTCACTTTCATACATTAAGTAAACAATCTTTGTATCGACGATCTCAGATGATTAATATTTTGTGATCTACACATGTTGCCGCGTATAGTTTTCTTATAGTGTATAAATAACTAAATAAAGAAAACAATTAAAGATCTTATATTTAATAAATATATTTGTTAATATGGGATAAATAGAGAGTGAATGGATACTTTATTCATTGAATTTAAAAGTGAACTATTTTACAGAGTTTTATCAAATGACCATAATGCATTATTGAGATTAGAAAAAAGAAAATTACATGTTCACAATTCAGTGTCTAAAAAAGAAAAGAAAAAGACTGCAGTTTGTGTTACCATAGCTACAGAAACAAATTGCAGCAAGGAGAACATACTTATTTTCTTTTGCTTAAAATTTTATGTTATATCTCACCTTATCTTTACAAATAGGTTTTGGACTTATAACAATGAAATATATACTGTGAGTAGAAAACTTATTTATGGGGAAGGAACACAGACTCCTTATCATTCAATATTTTTATGACTAAAATGGAATGATTACAATAACAAATCCTATGCTTAACCACTATGAAGCTTTGAAACTATCAAAATTGACCATGGATTATAATATTGAAGTCTTTTGTTATCATTAATGTGCCAGGGAAGAGGTCATGGGATAGTGGAATCTAAGCTGAAAGTATATATACAAACTAAATGTGGTAATAGATGCTAAGAGAAAATTTTCTTTTAAATTATTGACATGAAATAAAATTTCACTTCTCAATAATGGTTAAAAGTATAATAATAGTTTAACAATAAAATATTTATCAAATGGTTTTTTATTAATAATTTTAATTATAAGGCAGTTTTATCTTAACATTGAATATAGGCTTAAATAATAGACTCACATAAATAAGACTTCAATCAAATCTTAATGTATTAATTTTTTGAAAACAAGTCAAAAGTAAACATAAATAGTATTTTATATAATTTATTTAAATTATTAATAATTATTATTAAAAAAGTATTACTTGAGTCCAAGATATATAACACATTAAAATCAAATATATGTAATAAAAAATGTACCGGTCAAAACATGTTTATCCATCTAACATAAGCTGGAACTCACAAAATGTACTTCAAACCCAGTCAAGCCTGAAATTTAGGTCAGGGACCAGCCTGAATTCGAACCCACTCTCTAAGCCCCAGATCAAACACCTAGTGAATAACATAACAATGATGGCACATGAGAATTAATTCTTAATTCAGCCCACTAGCAAAGTGGAGAAGACAATGAGACATCTATTACCATGACTAAACTAAAATATATATAAGTATGGCTGTTCTTTTGGAAGTGGAGAAAAGAGGAATTCGAACTACTCAGACAAGTTGGATAATAAAAATTGGTTTAATATAATAAAAAATTATTTACATCCATATATAAATTAAGTATATACATTAGTGTGTACATGAATGAGCAAGCGGTCTACCAAGTGGTAGATGATTACATAGTGTCATTCACGCTATTATTTCTCATATACTCTTTATTAGCTAAATAATATATTATAAATAAGCACACATCTTTTGTGGGTCCAATATTAAAATGCCAATCAATTATTAAAAAGAATTCACATAAAATTGCTATTAATGCTTTGGATTATGTTTCTGAAACATGGTGATGAACATATAATTTTGGGGAGCATTCCGAGATTCATTATATATATAAAAAAAACTATTTTCACGCCATTACAGTCGTAAAAATAAATAAAACACACTTGAAAATTACATTTGATTATATGGCAAAATATTTAATAAAAATTCTCTTAAGTAGCGCTGGTAAGAAGAATGCTTTATTTTCCCCTAGAAAATACTCTTAAATACAGTAATATATTATGAAGGTGGGACTGTATAAGATTGAAATAAATTTATACATTAATAAAGTTAATAATATTCAGCATTTATATATATATATATATATATATAAATATATATATATATATATCTGCTCAATATATATATATATATATATATATATATATATTGAGCAGAGTGGCAATTTTAATATTAGAGCATTAAAACAGGGTCATGATGCAAAAGAAATAATAATACAAAGAAGTTTGCAGTGCTGACATAATAGCCAAGAAAGAACAGGAAAAGTCATGCTTCTGGATGAGAAACAAAGTGGATAGGCATGCCTTGGACATCACCGACATGCAGGCCAGTGGATAGGCATAGCATGTGCCAGACTTAGGGAATCACCACCAGAGGCCTTTTTATATGAAAAAAGTGGATATGCATAGCATGTACCAAACTTACAGGAATCACCACCAGAGGCATTTTTATACGAAATAAATGTGGTTCCGGATAGCTCAACTATCTACGGAATGAGATGTGAGAAGAAATCTATGGGTTCGAATTTGCCACAACCCTCAGACTAGAAGACTAGAAGCATGTAATATATATATATGAAGATAGGCCAAATGTCAGTAACACAGTATGGGTAAATGTCACTAATGACATTGAATAAGATTTACTGCTTTAAAAATAAATGACCCTAGTTTGAATACCATAATTTAGACAAATAATATGTTATGCAGTTATATATGTAGAAAGAGATTTCCCTAATATGTTAAGATTTTATTTAGTAAAAGAAACATTAAGATTTACCCCCTTTTCTGATATTTAAAATAATTCAAACCCACCTTTGTGGATTTTATAACTGAGAATCTTTAAGCATATACTATTTTAAGAGTATAGAAAAAATAAAATAACTAACAGTTATATATAGAAAACAATAAGTCACTCTTTCAGAATTGAATAAATACTATTTTATAAGATTTCAAAGCGTTAATTAGCTTGAGTTCTGGATTCACCCTGGGTAGAAAATCCAGAATTAAACAAATAACAAATTTTTAAACTAGAACAAACAAAATGTTGACTCATAAAACAATCTGGTGAGCGTATTAATTAACAATACATTATATTTTAAGGGAACATTAATAACCTAATTCATGAAGGTTTACTTAAAAAGAAGAAAGAAAAGATTTTAGAAATTCAACTCGTCAGATTGCTTAAGATTGGCATATTAATAATAAAAGCATATATATAAAATCAAATAATAAATAACTATAAATAAATGACTGCACCAAAATTAAAGAAAGTTAGAGCATATGAGAGAGAATTAAATTTATGGAAATCATTTGAGAGGAATTACATATTAGAAAAGTTACAAAATTAAATTATGTAAACAAGACATTTATTTTTTTAATATAGCGCGATGTTTTTGTTTATAATCTATAATATTAATAAGCCAATAAGCTGATACACATGTGCTTTGCAGATATCACTATATAAATGAATACTCCTACTTTTTCAAACCCAAGATAAAGTCTTTAAGAAAATATAGAATGAATCCACCTATATTTTCCACCCAACCTTATATGTATGGGCAAATCTGAAGTGTTTAAAATAAAGAGCATGAAGTTATTAATTGATCACTTTAAATTACTTTTCTACATCGTAAATGAATGACGCCAATGAAATTTCTAGAATTTACGATACGTCATTCTTATAATTAAACATATGTAAACAAGACATTTATTTTTTTAATATAGCGTGATATTTTTGTTTATAATCTATAATATTCTATATTTTCTTAAAGACTTTATCTTGGGTTTGAAAAAGTAGGAGTATTCATTTATATAGTGACATCTGCAAAGCGCATGTGTATCAGCTTATTGGCTTATTAATATTATAGATTATAAACAAAAACATCATGCTATATTAAAAAAATAAATGTCTTGTTTACATATGTTTATTTATAAGAATGACGTATCGTAAATTCTAGAAATTTCATTGGCATCATTCATTTACGATGTAGAAAAGTAATTTAAAGTGATCAATTAATAACTTCATGCTCTTTATTTCAAACACTTCAGATTTGCCCATACATATACAGTTGGGTCGAAAATATAGGTGGATTCATTCTATATTTTCTTAAAGACTTTATCTTGGGTTTGAAAAAGTAGGAGTATTCATTTATATAGTGACATCTGCAAAGCGCGTATGTATCAGCTTATTGGCTTATTACTATTATAAAATTAAATTATATATTAGGAGATATTTATAGTAGAGTTTGAGATTAGGTAGACTAGTTTTACTTGTGGCTTGAAAATTTACCTTGCGCTATTTTAAGAGTCCATATTTTAAAGTCTGCTCATCCATGGCAATTGGTTCTTAAATAACAGCAAGCTATTATTCAGCATTCCACAATTCTCCAGTCATGCTCTTACTTCATTCTATGGGAGCATGATATAACAGCAGCAGAAGATGACCCTCATGGGTCAGAAATGTGATGAGCTTTCTATGCTTACATTTCAACACAGCTTGGATTCAGTTAACTGTACAGTTCTCTCAAAAGTAGCTAATCTATTGGTGATTTTTTTATCAGGCCATTTTATACTCCTGCCCAGGTATTTCTAGAATGCTTTTAATTACTTAATCTCTATCTCAAAGGTAATCTTTAATCTAACAGAAATTTTACATTTCTTGGTCTATTGTTTTTGAAAGATGCAGTGATAGCTAACGTCCAAAAATAAATTCAAATCTATTTCCAGATTAGAAATAGATTTGACAAAAATGTTTATAACAAAAGAAAATCTTTAACCTTAATCCCATTTTAAGTAAAAACTTTAATTAAAAATATTCTTCCCCAGATTAAAACAATAGGGTTTCCAACCCTTTAATTATTTTGTGCAATAAACAGTACATCTTCCATCTTGGATTTTATAACATATAGAGTTTAATAGAAAAAAAAATACTTTAAAAGGAAAAGTTGTACAAATGACATATAATAAAATATTTTAAAAAATCAATATTTTTGTTAGTATTTTGCTCCTATATATATATATATATATATATATATATATATATATATATATATATATATATATATATATATATATATATATATATATATATATATATATATATATGAACCGCATCTATGTACTTTAATAAAAAGAATTAATAATTAATAAAAAAAAGAATTAATAATAATAAATATGTTATTGAAAGTTAAAATTTATAAATTTAGGTGTGCATCTCAAATATATACATAAAATATATATGCACGACAAAAGGAGCAGGATGGGATATAGGGTTTAAGTACAGGTTAGTAGATGGAACTATGAAGCTCAATCTTAAGCTAAGATTGACTGCTTCAATAATAATATTAACATTTTACTATTACATTTGTTTTTATTGTGTGAGAAAGCAATTGTAATTAACCCTTTTATGATTATATGAAAATAATTTTAGTCATTGACTGTTTCTACTAATTGCATTCTGTCAGGTGTAAATTTGAAATATATGATATTAGATTGCAGTTGGTAAAATTAGAACCCTGTTCTTGGTCTTAGCCAGCTCAATGAGTTAATGCTTACTTCAATACATTTATATTATTATTAATCTAAGTATTTTGATTTTACTATTACATAAATCATTATAAACTATTTTATTACACAATTTCTTTACAATTAAAATATTTAAGTGCATATCCCATATGATATCTCATTAGGAAGTAAAGTATAATTTATTAAAATTTATCTTCTTTGCTAAGCAGATGTACATATTATGGACCCATTGGCATTTTATAAATTTATGAGATCCTTGTAGATGTAAGATCCAAGATACCATAGAACCAATTTATGAATTACTTCATTTATTTGTTTATTTATTAATCATTTTAGTTGCCTAAATACAATATTTATTCAATATATTTTACATTGCCCAAATATGTAGTACATAACTGAAGAAAATTACTTGGATCCTAATTTTATCTATCATCTTTATGGTCACCTGAATCCATGAATCACTTGCTGACCAATTAACCTGACTTAACCATAATATTTTCTATTATGTTTATTATTACACAAATTTTCAAGCTATTCAGTTATAACGGTCGGGGATGATGATGAAATACCCAGTCTTACCGCATCTGTCGACAGAGTGCCACTAGGCTACTTTGAACCTAGAAAATTTATAAAATCGACAGATATGTGCCTGTTAAGACCGCCAACCCTAGTCACTAGCTCAATTAGACACAGAAACTTATATATTTAGTAAAATATATTTTTAATAATAAATAATAATAAAGGCAATCACTGTCAGTATTAATAACACAAAAAAAAAATTTTATTTACGTATATAATTAATAACGCACAAACTTTTAAAAAAAATAATTTTTATAGCACAGGAAGAAATTTGTTTTATTCTGTTTCATTATTATTTTATTTGTTTTTAACTTTTAATTTTAAATTTTAAAAATGTTGAGTATAAATGAGCTACCCAGACCACACACCTAAAAAACTTTCAAACAATTGATTCTGGGCTAAAAGTCTGCAGCCACACCAATGTTCGCTTCCAGATATATATCAGCAACCAATGCAATATGAACATGTTAGCATAGAATCACATGACAGGAATGTGCATCTGAAAAATGTGATATTATTGGAGAAAACATGAGCTTCAACCAGTATAGGAATGTGCTTCTATCTGGCAAAGGAATCATGTATGTAATAATAAGAGAAAAACACTGCGTATGGATGAGAGAGCCGTCTTATCTTACTGACTTATCTTCTCAATCCATAGAACTGGAATGGGTCAATGGCACAGGAAATACCTCTGCGTCCATTTCAACGATATGACTAACTCTCTTTGGGGTCATGCATTCAGTTGGACTCATAGCCCTAGGAGCTAACACACTTCACATTACATTGATATAAATGTCCATATATCTCTCCACCAGCATTGACACAACTACGAAACAAATAGTCTGAAATCAAAACCCTCTTTAAAAGTAACATATTTAAACTAGTCTAGCAGCTATCTACACTCAACTAACATTTAAATCATTTTATTAATTTAATTCAAAACAAAAATTCTTTAGTTTAATTAAGGTTTTAAAATCATTTTTAAGATAACATTTATATTTTAACTTATTTTTTTTACTGCAAATTTATATAACCTGCTTTTCTTTTTAAATTTTATAATGCACAAATAATGATGTGTTTTTATTTTTTAAATTTAAGTTTGCAATTACAAGCCTCTACCCTATTACAAACAGATCTTTTTAGCATGAATAAACAAAAATAAAATACAATACATTTGAAGAGATTACGTTTTAACTTTAGATCAGAGTTTTAAAATTGTAAAGTTTATAAAAGATACAGAAAGTTCAGGTTTATTCAGGAAAGAAAGTTTATAGTTCATTTTTTTAGACACAAATAAAATCTGAAAGATTTTAAGCTTAAGAAAGTTTATATTTAAGTTGATCATTCATAAATTTATACCTCTTTTTTGTCCTGTGCTTATTCCTTCGCGACGAAGATCTAAATTATGCAAGACCCTTTTCTTGCGGAAAATGACGATTTATGAAGCTTTGTGAAGACGGTTCCAGTGGTTCAATCCTGGGATCCGTGAATAGGAAAGCTACCTTTGTCCGGCCGCACCGAAGGAAGCCCATTAACACTGACTACATTCTTAGTGACGGTGACAATAGCTTTTAAAAAAATTTCTGCTTTCAACAAAAACAATTGAATTTAAAATTTTAATTTTCTGATTCTCTCCAACTAACTAATTATTGTTTTGGATTTCTTTTTATAGTCCTCAAGTACCTTATCTCTGGAATGCAGTATTCATCAAAAATAGTTCATATCTGTATTCCATTGGTTTATTTGGTTTGTGTCCAAGGTAAGATTTTGGGTTTTCCACTGAGGTCTGTGTCTATCTCTGGGCGGGACCTCTTATCTATTTTGTAATCATTTGTTTAATTGTCATTTTGCCTTAAGGATCTGTTTGTAATTTTTATATTTGAAAATTAAAAAAAAATCTTCGCTATTATAAAAAAAAAGATTTTTTATTATATATTTTATTTAAAGATTAGAATCTTTGCTTCGATTCTATAATTTATTTATTTTTTTAAAGCTTATTTTAATACTTAATCAATCTAACATATTAATAAATTAATAATTCGTTATTTGTGCATTTTGACAGTTTGTTTTTAATTCTGTATTAGATAAAAAAAGTTACTATTAAATTTGAATGTAACGCATATATATATATATATACTACATATATATATATATTGTGGTATATATGTCATTAATTTAAGACTAAAATAAAAAACTTAAATTAGTAAATAAAACTAAAGCTAAAATTAAAAGGATTTGTTTGTTAAACGTGTATATTACTTTGAGTGATACAACTTTAAAAACATTTTTCCAAATTAAAAAAAAAGTATTTGAATGTACTTTTTATAAAAGAAAAAGATCTAAATATAAAAATATTTTGTAAAAGATTAATATGTAATCTCAGTAAATGGAAATGATTGTTTAATAATTATCGAAAGCAAATTAGCCCTTGGGGCTCTTATATAAAGAGTCAGTTGAGAGATATAAATAGAAGAATAAAAAATTAAGCTTGACCAATGGAAGCACCAAGCAACAAGCACAGCTCAGACCTAATAAAAATGAGTGACATTTTGTTTATTTGAATCCGAAGGATTACTATAAAAGAAAAATATTGAAATTAAGGACAGTTCAACTGATTGTTTTGAGAGATGTGATAAAACACACTCATCACCTCTCCCCACATTTAAAAATATATTACTGTGTACACCAGCATGGTCTTAGCGGGTTTTAAGCTTGGAAATACAGCCAAATTACACATTCCTAAAAATTGATGAATTTGAATACTTTAACATTGCAGTTCAGTATAATTTAGCTAATTTTACCGAAATATGACAAAATCAGTGAAAAAATTCATTAAAAATATATTACTGTATACCAGCATGTTCATAGCGCGTTTTAAGCTTGGAAATACAGCCTGGTTACAAATTTTTAAAAATTGATGAATTTGAATACTTTAACATTGCAGTTCAGTATAATTTAGCTAATTCTACCTAAATATGACAAAACCAGTAAAAAAATTCATTAAAAATATATTACTGTATACCAGCATGTTCATAGCGCGTTTTAAGCTTGGAAATACAGCCTGGTTACAAATTTTTAAAAATTGATGAATTTGAATACTTTAACATTGCAGTTCAGTATAATTTAGCTAATTCTACCGAAATATGACAAAATCAGTGAAAAAATTCATTAAAAATATATTACTGTATACCAGCATGTTCTTAGCGGGTTTTAAGCTTGGAAATACAGCCAAATTACACATTCCTAAAAATTGATGAATTTGAATACTTTAACATTGCAGTTCAGTATAATTTAGCTAATTCTACCGAAATATGACAAAATCAGTGAAAAAATTCATTAAAAATATATTACTGTATACCACCATGTTCATAGCGCGTTTTAAGCTTGGAAATACAGCCTGGTTACAAATTTTTAAAAATTGATGAATTTGAATACTTTAACATTGTAGTTCAGTATAATTTAGCTAATTCTACCTAAATATGACAAAACCAGTAAAAAAATTCATTTAAAATATAGTATTGTACACCAGCATATTCAAAGCTTGTTTTAAGCTTGGAAATACAGCCAGGTGACAAATTAATAAAAATTGATGAATTTGAATACTTTAACATTGCAGTTCAGTATAATTTAGCTAATTCTACCGAAATATGACAAAATCAGTGAAAAAATTTATTAAAAATATATTACTGTATACCAGCATGTTCATAGCGCGTTTTAAGCTTGGAAATGAAGCCTGGTTACAAATTTTTAAAAATTGATGAATTTGAATACTTTAACATTGCAGTTCAGTATAATTTAGCTAATTTTACCTAAATATGACAAAACCAGTAAAAAAATTCATTCAAAATATAGTACTGTACACCAGCATGGTCTTAGCGGGTTTTAAGCTTGGAAATACAGCCAAATTACACATTCCTAAAAATTGATGAATTTGAATACTTTAACATTGCAGTTCAGTATAATTTAGCTAATTCTACCGAAATATGACAAAATCAGTGAAAAAATTCATTAAAAATATATTACTGTATACCAGCATGTTCATAGCGCGTTTTAAGCTTGGAAATACAGCCTGGTTACAAATTTTTAAAAATTGATGAATTTGAATACTTTAACATTGCAGTTCAGTATAATTTAGCTAATTCTACCTAAATATGACAAAATCAGTGAAAAAATTCATTAAAAATATATTACTGTACACCAGCATGTTCATAGCGCGTTTTAAGCTTGGAAATACAGCCAGGTTACAAATTTTTAAAAATTGATGAATTTGAATACTTTAACATTGCAGTTCAGTATAATTTAGCTAATTTTACCTAAATATGACAAAACCAGTAAAAAAATTCATTCAAAATATAGTACTGTACACCAGCATGGTCTTAGCGGGTTTTAAGCTTGGAAATACAGCCAAATTACACATTCCTAAAAATTGATGAATTTGAATACTTTAACATTGCAGTTCAGTATAATTTAGCTAATTCTACCGAAATATGACAAAATCAGTGAAAAAATTTATTAAAAATATATTACTGTATACCAGCATGTTCATAGCGCGTTTTAAGCTTGGAAATACAGCCTGGTTACAAATTTTTAAAAATTGATGAATTTGAATACTTTAACATTGCAGTTCAGTATAATTTAGCTAATTCTACCTAAATATGACAAAACCAGTAAAAAAATTCATTCAAAATATAGTACTGTACACCAGCATGGTCTTAGCGGGTTTTAAGCTTGGAAATACAGCCAAATTACACATTCCTAAAAATTGATGAATTTGAATACTTTAACATTGCAGTTCAGTATAATTTAGCTAATTCTACCGAAATATGACAAAATCAGTGAAAAAATTCATTAAAAATATATTACTGTATACCAGCATGTTCATAGCGCGTTTTAAGCTTGGAAATACAGCCAGGTGACAAATTTTTAAAAATTGATGAATTTGAATACTTTAACATTGCAGTTCAGTATAATTTAGCTAATTCTACCGAAATATGACAAAATCAGTGAAAAAATTCATTAAAAATATATTACTGTATACCAGCATGTTCATAGCGCGTTTTAAGCTTGGAAATACAGCCTGGTTACAAATTTTTAAAAATTGATGAATTTGAATACTTTAACATTGCAGTTCAGTATAATTTAGCTAATTCTACCTAAATATGACAAAACCAGTAAAAAAATTCATTTAAAATATAGTATTGTACACCAGCATATTCAAAGCTTGTTTTAAGCTTGGAAATACAGCCAGGTGACAAATTAATAAAAATTGATGAATTTGAATACTTTAACATTGCAGTTCAGGATAATTTAGATAATTCTACCGAAATATGACAAAATCAGTGAAAAAATTTATTAAAAATATATTACTGTATACCAGCATGTTCATAGCGCGTTTTAAGCTTGGAAATGAAGCCTGGTTACAAATTTTTAAAAATTGATGAATTTGAATACTTTAACATTGCAGTTCAGTATAATTTAGCTAATTTTACCTAAATATGACAAAACCAGTAAAAAAATTCATTCAAAATATAGTACTGTACACCAGCATGGTCTTAGCGGGTTTTAAGCTTGGAAATACAGCCAAATTACACATTCCTAAAAATTGATGAATTTGAATACTTTAACATTGCAGTTCAGTATAATTTAGCTAATTCTACCGAAATATGACAAAATCAGTGAAAAAATTCATTAAAAATATATTACTGTTTACCAGCATGTTCATAGCGCGTTTTAAGCTTGGAAATACAGCCTGGTTACAAATTTTTAAAAATTGATGAATTTGAATACTTTAACATTGCAGTTCAGTATAATTTAGCTAATTCTACCTAAATATGACAAAACCAGTAAAAAAATTCATTCAAAATATAGTACTGTACACCAGCATGTTCTTAGCGGGTTTTAAGCTTGGAAATACAGCCAAATTACACATTCCTAAAAATTGATGAATTTGAATACTTTAACATTGCAGTTCAGTATAATTTAGCTAATTCTACCGAAATATGACAAAATCAGTGAAAAAATTCATTAAAAATATATTACTGTATACCAGCATGTTCATAGCGCGTTTTAAGCTTGGAAATAAAGCCTGGTTACAAATTTTTAAAAATTGATGAATTTGAATACTTTAACATTGCAGTTCAGTATAATTTAGCTAATTCTACCGAAATATGACAAAATCAGTGAAAAAATTCATTAAAAATATATTACTGTATACCAGCATGTTCATAGCGCGTTTTAAGCTTGGAAATACAGCCAGGTTACAAATTCATAAAAATTGATGAATTTGAATACTTTAACATTGCAGTTCAGTATAATTTAGCTAATTCTACCGAAATATGACAAAATCAGTGAAAAAATTCATTAAAAATATATTACTGTATACCAGCATGTTCATAGCGCGTTTTAAGCTTGGAAATAAAGCCTGGTTACAAATTTTTAAAAATTGATGAATTTGAATACTTTAACATTGCAGTTCAGTATAATTTAGCTAATTCTACCTAAATATGACAAAACCAGTAAAAAAATTCATTAAAAATATAGTACTGTATACCAGCATGTTCATAGCTTGTTTTAAGCTTGGAAATACAGCCAGGTGACAAATTAATAAAAATTGATGAATTTGAATACTTTAACATTGCAGTTCAGTATAATTTAGCTAATTCTACCGAAATATGACAAAATCAGTGAAAAAATTCATTAAAAATATATTACTGTATACCAGCATGTTCATAGCGCGTTTTAAGCTTGGAAATACAGCCAGGTGACAAATTCATAAAAATTGATGAATTTGAATACTTTAACATTGCAGTTCAGTATAATTTAGCTAATTCTACCGAAATATGACAAAACCAGTAAAAAAATTCATTAAAAATATATTACTGTTTACCACCATGTTCATAGCGCGTTTTAAGCTTGGAAATACAGCCTGGTTACAAATTTTTAAAAATTGATGAATTTGAATACTTTAACATTGCAGTTCAGTATAATTTAGCTAATTCTACCTAAATATGACAAAACCAGTAAAAAAATTCATTCAAAATATAGTATTGTACACCAGCATATTCAAAGCTTGTTTTAAGCTTGGAAATACAGCCAGGTGACAAATTAATAAAAATTGATGAATTTGAATACTTTAACATTGCAGTTCAGGATAATTTAGATAATTCTACCGAAATATGACAAAATCAGTGAAAAAATTTATTAAAAATATATTACTGTATACCAGCATGTTCATAGCGCGTTTTAAGCTTGGAAATGAAGCCTGGTTACAAATTTTTAAAAATTGATGAATTTGAATACTTTAACATTGCAGTTCAGTATAATTTAGCTAATTTTACCTAAATATGACAAAACCAGTAAAAAAATTCATTCAAAATATAGTACTGTACACCAGCATGTTCTTAGCGGGTTTTAAGCTTGGAAATACAGCCAAATTACACATTCCTAAAAATTGATGAATTTGAATACTTTAACATTGCAGTTCAGTATAATTTAGCTAATTCTACCGAAATATGACAAAATCAGTGAAAAAATTCATTAAAAATATATTACTGTATACCAGCATGTTCATAGCGCGTTTTAAGCTTGGAAATACAGCCTGGTTACAAATTTTTAAAAATTGATGAATTTGAATACTTTAACATTGCAGTTCAGTATAATTTAGCTAATTCTACCTAAATATGACAAAACCAGTAAAAAAATTCATTCAAAATATAGTACTGTACACCAGCATGTTCTTAGCGGGTTTTAAGCTTGGAAATACAGCCAAATTACACATTCCTAAAAATTGATGAATTTGAATACTTTAACATTGCAGTTCAGTATAATTTAGCTAATTCTACCGAAATATGACAAAATCAGTGAAAAAATTCATTAAAAATATATTACTGTATACCAGCATGTTCATAGCGCGTTTTAAGCTTGGAAATGAAGCCTGGTTACAAATTTTTAAAAATTGATGAATTTGAATACTTTAACATTGCAGTTCAGTATAATTTAGCTAATTCTACCGAAATATGACAAAATCAGTGAAAAAATTCATTAAAAATATATTACTGTATACCAGCATGTTCATAGCGCGTTTTAAGCTTGGAAATAAAGCCTGGTTACAAATTTTTAAAAATTGATGAATTTGAATACTTTAACATTGCAGTTCAGTATAATTTAGCTAATTCTACCTAAATATGACAAAACCAGTAAAAAAATTCATTCAAAATATAGTACTGTACACCAGCATGTTCTTAGCGGGTTTTAAGCTTGGAAATACAGCCAAATTACACATTCCTAAAAATTGATGAATTTGAATACTTTAACATTGCAGTTCAGTATAATTTAGCTAATTCTACCGAAATATGACAAAATCAGTGAAAAAAATTCATTAAAAATATATTACTGTATACCAGCATGTTCATAGCGCGTTTTAAGCTTGGAAATACAGCCTGGTTACAAATTTTTAAAAATTGATGAATTTGAATACTTTAACATTGCAGTTCAGTATAATTTAGCTAATTCTACCTAAATATGACAAAACCAGTAAAAAAATTCATTTAAAATATAGTATTGTACACCAGCATATTCAAAGCTTGTTTTAAGCTTGGAAATACAGCCAGGTGACAAATTAATAAAAATTGATGAATTTGAATACTTTAACATTGCAGTTCAGGATAATTTAGCTAATTCTACCGAAATATGACAAAATCAGTGAAAAAATTCATTAAAAATATATTACTGTATACCAGCATGTTCATAGCGCGTTTTAAGCTTGGAAATGAAGCCTGGTTACAAATTTTTAAAAATTGATGAATTTGAATACTTTAACATTGCAGTTCAGTATAATTTAGCTAATTTTACCTAAATATGACAAAACCAGTAAAAAAATTCATTCAAAATATAGTACTGTACACCAGCATAGTCTTAGCGGGTTTTAAGCTTGGAAATACAGCCAAATTACACATTCCTAAAAATTGATGAATTTGAATACTTTAACATTGCAGTTCAGTATAATTTAGCTAATTCTACCGAAATATGACAAAATCAGTGAAAAAATTCATTAAAAATATATTACTGTATACCAGCATGTTCATAGCGCGTTTTAAGCTTGGAAATGAAGCCTGGTTACAAATTTTTAAAAATTGATGAATTTGAATACTTTAACATTGCAGTTCAGTATAATTTAGCTAATTCTACCTAAATATGACAAAACCAGTAAAAAAATTCATTCAAAATATAGTACTGTACACCAGCATGTTCTTAGCGGGTTTTAAGCTTGGAAATACAGCCAAATTACACATTCCTAAAAATTGATGAATTTGAATACTTTAACATTGCAGTTCAGTATAATTTAGCTAATTCTACCGAAATATGACAAAATCAGTGAAAAAATTTATTAAAAATATATTACTGTTTACCACCATGTTCATAGCGCGTTTTAAGCTTGGAAATACAGCCTGGTTACAAATTTTTAAAAATTGATGAATTTGAATACTTTAACATTGCAGTTCAGTATAATTTAGCTAATTCTACCTAAATATGACAAAACCAGTAAAAAAATTCATTCAAAATATAGTACTGTACACCAGCATATTCAAAGCTTGTTTTAAGCTTGGAAATACAGCCAGGTGACAAATTAATAAAAATTGATGAATTTGAATACTTTAACATTGCAGTTCAGGATAATTTAGATAATTCTACCGAAATATGACAAAATCAGTGAAAAAATTCATTAAAAATATATTACTGTATACCAGCATGTTCATAGCGCGTTTTAAGCTTGGAAATGAAGCCTGGTTACAAATTTTTAAAAATTGATGAATTTGAATACTTTAACATTGCAGTTCAGTATAATTTAGCTAATTTTACCTAAATATGACAAAACCAGTAAAAAAATTCATTCAAAATATAGTACTGTACACCAGCATATTCTTAGCGGGTTTTAAGCTTGGAAATACAGCCAAATTACACATTCCTAAAAATTGATGAATTTGAATACTTTAACATTGCAGTTCAGTATAATTTAGCTAATTCTACCGAAATATGACAAAATCAGTGAAAAAATTCATTAAAAATATATTACTGTATACCAGCATGTTCATAGCGCTTTTAAGCTTGGAAATACAGCCAAATTACAAATTCCTAAAAATTGATGAATTTGAATACTTTAACATTGCAGTTCAGTATAATTTAGCTAATTCTACCGAAATATGACAAAATCAGTGAAAAAATTCATTAAAAATATATTACTGTATACCAGCATGTTCATAGCGCGTTTTAAGCTTGGAAATACAGCCTGGTTACAAATTTTTAAAAATTGATGAATTTGAATACTTTAACATTGCAGTTCAGTATAATTTAGCTAATTCTACCGAAATATGACAAAATCAGTAAAAAAATTCATTCAAAATATAGTACTGTACACCAGCATGTTCTTAGCGCGTTTTAAGCTTGGAAATACAGCCAAATTACACATTCCTAAAAATTGATGAATTTGAATACTTTAACATTGCAGTTCAGTATAATTTAGCTAATTCTACCGAAATATGACAAAATCAGTGAAAAAATTCATTAAAAATATATTACTGTATACCAGCATGTTCATAGCGCGTTTTAAGCTTGGAAATACAGCCTGGTTACAAATTTTTAAAAATTGATGAATTTGAATACTTTAACATTGCAGTTCAGTATAATTTAGCTAATTCTACCGAAATATGACAAAATCAGTGAAAAAATTCATTAAAAATATATTACTGTATACCAGCATGTTCATAGCGCGTTTTAAGCTTGGAAATACAGCCTGGTTACAAATTTTTAAAAATTGATGAATTTGAATACTTTAACATTGCAGTTCAGTATAATTTAGCTAATTCTACCTAAATATGACAAAACCAGTAAAAAAATTCATTTAAAATATAGTATTGTACACCAGCATATTCAAAGCTTGTTTTAAGCTTGGAAATACAGCCAGGTGACAAATTAATAAAAATTGATGAATTTGAATACTTTAACATTGCAGTTCAGGATAATTTAGATAATTCTACCGAAATATGACAAAATCAGTGAAAAAATTTATTAAAAATATATTACTGTATACCAGCATGTTCATAGCGCGTTTTAAGCTTGGAAATAAAGCCTGGTTACAAATTTTTAAAAATTGATGAATTTGAATACTTTAACATTGCAGTTCAGTATAATTTAGCTAATTTTACCTAAATATGACAAAACCAGTAAAAAAATTCATTCAAAATATATTACTGTACACCAGCATGGTCTTAGCGGGTTTTAAGCTTGGAAATACAGCCAAATTACACATTCCTAAAAATTGATGAATTTGAATACTTTAACATTGCAGTTCAGTATAATTTAGCTAATTCTACCGAAATATGACAAAATCAGTGAAAAAATTCATTAAAAATATATTACTGTATACCAGCATGTTCTTAGCGGGTTTTAAGCTTGGAAATACAGCCAAATTACACATTCCTAAAAATTGATGAATTTGAATACTTTAACATTGCAGTTCAGTATAATTTAGCTAATTCTACCGAAATATGACAAAATCAGTGAAAAAATTCATTAAAAATATATTACTGTTTACCAGCATGTTCATAGCGCGTTTTAAGCTTGGAAATACAGCCTGGTTACAAATTTTTAAAAATTGATGAATTTGAATACTTTAACATTGCAGTTCAGTATAATTTAGCTAATTCTACCTAAATATGACAAAACCAGTAAAAAAATTCATTAAAAATATAGTACTGTACACCAGCATATTCAAAGCTTGTTTTAAGCTTGGAAATACAGCCAGGTGACAAATTAATAAAAATTGATGAATTTGAATACTTTAACATTGCAGTTCAGTATAATTTAGCTAATTCTACCGAAATATGACAAAATCAGTGAAAAAATTCATTAAAAATATATTACTGTATACCAGCATGTTCATAGCGCGTTTTAAGCTTGGAAATGAAGCCTGGTTACAAATTTTTAAAAATTGATGAATTTGAATACTTTAACATTGCAGTTCAGTATAATTTAGCTAATTCTACCTAAATATGACAAAACCAGTAAAAAAATTCATTCAAAATATAGTACTGTACACCAGCATGGTCTTAGCGGGTTTTAAGCTTGGAAATACAGCCAAATTACACATTCCTAAAAATTGATGAATTTGAATACTTTAACATTGCAGTTCAGTATAATTTAGCTAATTCTACCGAAATATGACAAAATCAGTGAAAAAATTCATTAAAAATATATTACTGTATACCACCATGTTCATAGCGCGTTTTAAGCTTGGAAATACAGCCTGGTTACAAATTTTTAAAAATTGATGAATTTGAATACTTTAACATTGCAGTTCAGTATAATTTAGCTAATTCTACCGAAATATGACAAAATCAGTGAAAAAATTCATTAAAAATATATTACTGTATACCAGCATGTTCATAGCGCGTTTTAAGCTTGGAAATGAAGCCTGGTTACAAATTTTTAAAAATTGATGAATTTGAATACTTTAACATTGCAGTTCAGTATAATTTAGCTAATTCTACCTAAATATGACAAAACCAGTAAAAAAATTCATTCAAAATATAGTACTGTACACCAGCATGTTCTTAGCGGGTTTTAAGCTTGGAAATACAGCCAAATTACACATTCCTAAAAATTGATGAATTTGAATACTTTAACATTGCAGTTCAGTATAATTTAGCTAATTCTACCGAAATATGACAAAATCAGTGAAAAAATTCATTAAAAATATATTACTGTATACCAGCATGTTCATAGCGCGTTTTAAGCTTGGAAATACAGCCTGGTTACAAATTTTTAAAAATTGATGAATTTGAATACTTTAACATTGCAGTTCAGTATAATTTAGCTAATTCTACCTAAATATGACAAAACCAGTAAAAAAATTCATTCAAAATATAGTACTGTACACCAGCATGTTCTTAGCGGGTTTTAAGCTTGGAAATACAGCCAAATTACACATTCCTAAAAATTGATGAATTTGAATACTTTAACATTGCAGTTCAGTATAATTTAGCTAATTCTACCGAAATATGACAAAATCAGTGAAAAAATTCATTAAAAATATATTACTGTATACCAGCATGTTCATAGCGCGTTTTAAGCTTGGAAATGAAGCCTGGTTACAAATTTTTAAAAATTGATGAATTTGAATACTTTAACATTGCAGTTCAGTATAATTTAGCTAATTCTACCGAAATATGACAAAATCAGTGAAAAAATTCATTAAAAATATATTACTGTATACCAGCATGTTCATAGCGCGTTTTAAGCTTGGAAATAAAGCCTGGTTACAAATTTTTAAAAATTGATGAATTTGAATACTTTAACATTGCAGTTCAGTATAATTTAGCTAATTCTACCTAAATATGACAAAACCAGTAAAAAAATTCATTCAAAATATAGTACTGTACACCAGCATGTTCATAGCGGGTTTTAAGCTTGGAAATACAGCCAAATTACACATTCCTAAAAATTGATGAATTTGAATACTTTAACATTGCAGTTCAGTATAATTTAGCTAATTCTACCGAAATATGACAAAATCAGTGAAAAAATTCATTAAAAATATATTACTGTATACCAGCATGTTCATAGCGCGTTTTAAGCTTGGAAATACAGCCTGGTTACAAATTTTTAAAAATTGATGAATTTGAATACTTTAACATTGCAGTTCAGTATAATTTAGCTAATTCTACCTAAATATGACAAAACCAGTAAAAAAATTCATTCAAAATATAGTACTGTACACCAGCATGTTCTTAGCGGGTTTTAAGCTTGGAAATACAGCCAAATTACACATTCCTAAAAATTGATGAATTTGAATACTTTAACATTGCAGTTCAGTATAATTTAGCTAATTCTACCGAAATATGACAAAATCAGTGAAAAAATTCATTAAAAATATATTACTGTATACCAGCATGTTCATAGCGCGTTTTAAGCTTGGAAATAAAGCCTGGTTACAAATTTTTAAAAATTGATGAATTTGAATACTTTAACATTGCAGTTCAGTATAATTTAGCTAATTCTACCGAAATATGACAAAATCAGTAAAAAAATTCATTAAAAATATATTACTGTATACCAGCATGTTCATAGCGCGTTTTAAGCTTGGAAATGAAGCCTGGTTACAAATTTTTAAAAATTGATGAATTTGAATACTTTAACATTGCAGTTCAGTATAATTTAGCTAATTCTACCTAAATATGACAAAACCAGTAAAAAAATTCATTCAAAATATAGTACTGTACACCAGCATATTCAAAGCTTGTTTTAAGCTTGGAAATACAGCCAGGTGACAAATTAATAAAAATTGATGAATTTGAATACTTTAACATTGCAGTTCAGGATAATTTAGATAATTCTACCGAAATATGACAAAATCAGTGAAAAAATTCATTAAAAATATATTACTGTATACCAGCATGTTCATAGCGCGTTTTAAGCTTGGAAATGAAGCCTGGTTACAAATTTTTAAAAATTGATGAATTTGAATACTTTAACATTGCAGTTCAGTATAATTTAGCTAATTCTACCTAAATATGACAAAACCAGTAAAAAAATTCATTCAAAATATAGTACTGTACACCAGCATGGTCTTAGCGGGTTTTAAGCTTGGAAATACAGCCAAATTACACATTCCTAAAAATTGATGAATTTGAATACTTTAACATTGCAGTTCAGTATAATTTAGCTAATTCTACCGAAATATGACAAAATCAGTGAAAAAATTCATTAAAAATATATTACTGTATACCACCATGTTCATAGCGCGTTTTAAGCTTGGAAATACAGCCTGGTTACAAATTTTTAAAAATTGATGAATTTGAATACTTTAACATTGCAGTTCAGTATAATTTAGCTAATTTTACCTAAATATGACAAAACCAGTAAAAAAATTCATTCAAAATATAGTACTGTACACCAGCATATTCAAAGCTTGTTTTAAGCTTGGAAATACAGCCAGGTGACAAATTAATAAAAATTGATGAATTTGAATACTTTAACATTGCAGTTCAGGATAATTTAGATAATTCTACCGAAATATGACAAAATCAGTGAAAAAATTCATTAAAAATATATTACTGTATACCAGCATGTTCATAGCGCGTTTTAAGCTTGGAAATGAAGCCTGGTTACAAATTTTTAAAAATTGATGAATTTGAATACTTTAACATTGCAGTTCAGTATAATTTAGCTAATTTTACCTAAATATGACAAAACCAGTAAAAAAATTCATTCAAAATATAGTACTGTACACCAGCATGGTCTTAGCGGGTTTTAAGCTTGGAAATACAGCCAAATTACACATTCCTAAAAATTGATGAATTTGAATACTTTAACATTGCAGTTCAGTATAATTTAGCTAATTCTACCGAAATATGACAAAATCAGTGAAAAAATTCATTAAAAATATATTACTGTATACCAGCATGTTCATAGCGCGTTTTAAGCTTGGAAATACAGCCTGGTTACAAATTTTTAAAAATTGATGAATTTGAATACTTTAACATTGCAGTTCAGTATAATTTAGCTAATTCTACCTAAATATGACAAAACCAGTAAAAAAATTCATTCAAAATATAGTACTGTACACCAGCATGGTCTTAGCGGGTTTTAAGCTTGGAAATACAGCCAAATTACACATTCCTAAAAATTGATGAATTTGAATACTTTAACATTGCAGTTCAGTATAATTTAGCTAATTTTACCGAAATATGACAAAATCAGTGAAAAAATTCATTAAAAATATATTACTGTATACCAGCATGTTCATAGCGCGTTTTAAGCTTGGAAATGAAGCCTGGTTACAAATTTTTAAAAATTGATGAATTTGAATACTTTAACATTGCAGTTCAGTATAATTTAGCTAATTCTACCGAAATATGACAAAATCAGTAAAAAAATTCATTAAAAATATATTACTGTATACCAGCATGTTCATAGCGCGTTTTAAGCTTGGAAATACAGCCTGGTTACAAATTTTTAAAAATTGATGAATTTGAATACTTTAACATTGCAGTTCAGTATAATTTAGCTAATTCTACCTAAATATGACAAAACCAGTAAAAAAATTCATTTAAAATATAGTACTGTACACCAGCATATTCAAAGCTTGTTTTAAGCTTGGAAATACAGCCAGGTGACAAATTAATAAAAATTGATGAATTTGAATACTTTAACATTGCAGTTCAGTATAATTTAGCTAATTCTACCGAAATATGACAAAATCAGTGAAAAAATTCATTAAAAATATATTACTGTATACCAGCATGTTCATAGCGCGTTTTAAGCTTGGAAATGAAGCCTGGTTACAAATTTTTAAAAATTGATGAATTTGAATACTTTAACATTGCAGTTCAGTATAATTTAGCTAATTTTACCTAAATATGACAAAACCAGTAAAAAATTCATTCAAAATATAGTACTGTACACCAGCATAGTCTTAGCGGGTTTTAAGCTTGGAAATACAGCCAAATTACACATTCCTAAAAATTGATGAATTTGAATACTTTAACATTGCAGTTCAGTATAATTTAGCTAATTCTACCGAAATTTGACAAAATCAGTGAAAAAATTCATTAAAAATATATTACTGTATACCAGCATGTTCATAGCGCGTTTTAAGCTTGGAAATGAAGCCTGGTTACAAATTTTTAAAAATTGATGAATTTGAATACTTTAACATTGCAGTTCAGTATAATTTAGCTAATTCTACCTAAATATGACAAAACCAGTAAAAAAATTCATTCAAAATATAGTACTGTACACCAGCATGTTCTTAGCGGGTTTTAAGCTTGGAAATACAGCCAAATTACACATTCCTAAAAATTGATGAATTTGAATACTTTAACATTGCAGTTCAGTATAATTTAGCTAATTTTACCGAAATATGACAAAATCAGTGAAAAAATTCATTAAAAATATATTACTGTTTACCACCATGTTCATAGCGCGTTTTAAGCTTGGAAATACAGCCTGGTTACAAATTTTTAAAAATTGATGAATTTGAATACTTTAACATTGCAGTTCAGTATAATTTAGCTAATTCTACCTAAATATGACAAAACCAGTAAAAAAATTCATTTAAAATATAGTATTGTACACCAGCATATTCAAAGCTTGTTTTAAGCTTGGAAATACAGCCAGGTGACAAATTAATAAAAATTGATGAATTTGAATACTTTAACATTGCAGTTCAGGATAATTTAGCTAATTCTACCGAAATATGACAAAATCAGTGAAAAAATTTATTAAAAATATATTACTGTATACCAGCATGTTCATAGCGCGTTTTAAGCTTGGAAATGAAGCCTGGTTACAAATTTTTAAAAATTGATGAATTTGAATACTTTAACATTGCAGTTCAGTATAATTTAGCTAATTCTACCTAAATATGACAAAACCAGTAAAAAAATTCATTCAAAATATAGTACTGTACACCAGCATGTTCTTAGCGGGTTTTAAGCTTGGAAATACAGCCAAATTACACATTCCTAAAAATTGATGAATTTGAATACTTTAACATTGCAGTTCAGTATAATTTAGCTAATTCTACCTAAATATGACAAAATCAGTGAAAAAATTCATTCAAAATATAGTACTGTACACCAGCATGTTCATAGCGCGTTTTAAGCTTGGAAATACAGCCAAATTACAAATTCCTAAAAATTGATGAATTTGAATACTTTAACATTGCAGTTCAGTATAATTTAGCTAATTCTACCGAAATATGACAAAATCAGTGAAAAAATTCATTAAAAATATATTACTGTATACCAGCATGTTCATAGCGCGTTTTAAGCTTGGAAATACAGCCTGGTTACAAATTTTTAAAAATTGATGAATTTGAATACTTTAACATTGCAGTTCAGTATAATTTAGCTAATTCTACCTAAATATGACAAAACCAGTAAAAAATTCATTCAAAATATAGTACTGTACACCAGCATGTTCTTAGCGGGTTTTAAGCTTGGAAATACAGCCAAATTACACATTCCTAAAAATTGATGAATTTGAATACTTTAACATTGCAGTTCAGTATAATTTAGCTAATTCTACCGAAATATGACAAAATCAGTGAAAAAATTCATTAAAAATATATTACTGTATACCAGCATGTTCATAGCGCGTTTTAAGCTTGGAAATGAAGCCTGGTTACAAATTTTTAAAAATTGATGAATTTGAATACTTTAACATTGCAGTTCAGTATAATTTAGCTAATTCTACCGAAATATGACAAAATCAGTGAAAAAATTCATTAAAAATATATTACTGTATACCAGCATGTTCATAGCGCGTTTTAAGCTTGGAAATACAGCCTGGTTACAAATTTTTAAAAATTGATGAATTTGAATACTTTAACATTGCAGTTCAGTATAATTTAGCTAATTCTACCTAAATATGACAAAACCAGTAAAAAAATTCATTTAAAATATAGTATTGTACACCAGCATATTCAAAGCTTGTTTTAAGCTTGGAAATACAGCCAGGTGACAAATTAATAAAAATTGATGAATTTGAATACTTTAACATTGCAGTTCAGGATAATTTAGATAATTCTACCGAAATATGACAAAATCAGTGAAAAAATTTATTAAAAATATATTACTGTATACCAGCATGTTCATAGCGCGTTTTAAGCTTGGAAATGAAGCCTGGTTACAAATTTTTAAAAATTGATGAATTTGAATACTTTAACATTGCAGTTCAGTATAATTTAGCTAATTCTACCTAAATATGACAAAACCAGTAAAAAAATTCATTCAAAATATAGTACTGTACACCAGCATATTCTTAGCGGGTTTTAAGCTTGGAAATACAGCCAAATTACACATTCCTAAAAATTGATGAATTTGAATACTTTAACATTGCAGTTCAGTATAATTTAGCTAATTCTACCGAAATATGACAAAATCAGTGAAAAAATTCATTAAAAATATATTACTGTATACCACCATGTTCATAGCGCGTTTTAAGCTTGGAAATACAGCCTGGTTACAAATTTTTAAAAATTGATGAATTTGAATACTTTAACATTGTAGTTCAGTATAATTTAGCTAATTCTACCTAAATATGACAAAACCAGTAAAAAAATTCATTCAAAATATAGTACTGTACACCAGCATGGTCTTAGCGGGTTTTAAGCTTGGAAATACAGCCAAATTACACATTCCTAAAAATTGATGAATTTGAATACTTTAACATTGCAGTTCAGTATAATTTAGCTAATTCTACCGAAATATGACAAAATCAGTGAAAAAATTTATTAAAAATATATTACTGTATACCAGCATGTTCATAGCGCGTTTTAAGCTTGGAAATACAGCCTGGTTACAAATTTTTAAAAATTGATGAATTTGAATACTTTAACATTGTAGTTCAGTATAATTTAGCTAATTCTACCTAAATATGACAAAACCAGTAAAAAAATTCATTTAAAATATAGTATTGTACACCAGCATATTCAAAGCTTGTTTTAAGCTTGGAAATACAGCCAGGTGACAAATTAATAAAAATTGATGAATTTGAATACTTTAACATTGCAGTTCAGGATAATTTAGATAATTCTACCGAAATATGACAAAATCAGTGAAAAAATTTATTAAAAATATATTACTGTATACCAGCATGTTCATAGCGCGTTTTAAGCTTGGAAATGAAGCCTGGTTACAAATTTTTAAAAATTGATGAATTTGAATACTTTAACATTGCAGTTCAGTATAATTTAGCTAATTTTACCTAAATATGACAAAACCAGTAAAAAATTCATTCAAAATATAGTACTGTACACCAGCATAGTCTTAGCGGGTTTTAAGCTTGGAAATACAGCCAAATTACACATTCCTAAAAATTGATGAATTTGAATACTTTAACATTGCAGTTCAGTATAATTTAGCTAATTCTATCGAAATTTGACCAAATCAGTGAAAAAATTCATTAAAAATATATTACTGTATACCAGCATGTTCATAGCGCGTTTTAAGCTTGGAAATGAAGCCTGGTTACAAATTTTTAAAAATTGATGAATTTGAATACTTTAACATTGCAGTTCAGTATAATTTAGCTAATTCTACCTAAATATGACAAAACCAGTAAAAAAATTCATTCAAAATATAGTACTGTACACCAGCATGGTCTTAGCGGGTTTTAAGCTTGGAAATACAGCCAAATTACACATTCCTAAAAATTGATGAATTTGAATACTTTAACATTGCAGTTCAGTATAATTTAGCTAATTTTACCGAAATATGACAAAATCAGTGAAAAAATTTATTAAAAATATATTACTGTTTACCAGCATGTTCATAGCGCGTTTTAAGCTTGGAAATACAGCCTGGTTACAAATTTTTAAAAATTGATGAATTTGAATACTTTAACATTGTAGTTCAGTATAATTTAGCTAATTCTACCTAAATATGACAAAACCAGTAAAAAAATTCATTTAAAATATAGTATTGTACACCAGCATATTCAAAGCTTGTTTTAAGCTTGGAAATACAGCCAGGTGACAAATTAATAAAAATTGATGAATTTGAATACTTTAACATTGCAGTTCAGTATAATTTAGATAATTCTACCGAAATATGACAAAATCAGTGAAAAAATTTATTAAAAATATATTACTGTATACCAGCATGTTCATAGCGCGTTTTAAGCTTGGAAATGAAGCCTGGTTACAAATTTTTAAAAATTGATGAATTTGAATACTTTAACATTGCAGTTCAGTATAATTTAGCTAATTTTACCTAAATATGACAAAACCAGTAAAAAAATTCATTCAAAATATAGTACTGTACACCA